>JAVFBX010258903.1:0-19019 GCA_034783855.1 Mopalia kennerleyi | reverse complement strand
CTCTCAGTTGCTGCCAGTTGCTTCCAGTCGCCAACCTCCCAGATGCTCTCAGTCGCAAGTCGACCTGCGCCGGGCTTTAGGCCCTAGGCCTAAATGACCAGATGACGTCTTACCTTCCCCTTTTTCTTGTGGCCATGGTATATATGTTAACCCTAGATGACGTCTTTCCTTCTCCATATTTTTTTTGGCCATGTTATATGTCAGGTATCAACATCATAACGGGATGCCTCATTCTACTTGAAGGAACCTATTCTATTCCAGTCCCTGTGATAAATCCTTCTAGGCAGCTCCTGGCCTCAAAATCGTAGGACTGGTGCCTAGTGGCATACGGTCTCAGTAACAGTCATTTACAATACTTTGTCGCCGGTATTTCACATAAACCAGCCATCAATATCCAGAAATTCGAAACAATTTAAAAAACTTCACGTTTTCGCTCGTTACAGCGAGTGCGCTTACTTATCCTACTTTGATGTACTGTTCACAGGATCGAGTCCATCTGTCAACCCTCAGGTACATGTATATGAGTGAGAGTGAGTCACACGTGGCTCCGGCAATTGCAGGGATGGTTTTTACGAGGTTTCTTACCGGTTTTCCACCATTATTAGGCATTGCACAGTGTGAAGTGGACAATCTGTCGTGATATTAGTGAAATACCCATGAGAACGACGTTGGACCTCAATCAAGCAAACAAACGAACATGTTTACCTACAGAAAGTTGTATTTTTATCATATGCATTGTTCCATTTGTGTTTCAGCAATGTCTGCAATATAGACACTCAGAATGATTCAGAATTACTAAACTCTGTAGTTGACTTGTGTGTCAAATTTGTACCATCTTAAAATGGGGAGGAAACGACAAGACTTGAAGACGTATGGTCGTCATCGTCAGCGTGTTGTGACATCCATTGATGAGTTCAAGGCAAAGGAGAAACATAACCGTGTCTTCAGCAACAGTGGTTCTTCAGATCATCTGTTTTCATCCAGTTCAAGCAGTACATCAAATCTTTGGGATGTTTCAAATGAAAGGTGAGTTGGGTCAGAGGTTGATAGAAGTCATGAGAACACAACAAAATTTGATGATATATGCATATGCATGTAATGGATCTACCATTTTCTTCTAATATAGCCTTAGTTAAAATGTTATATGGCTTAGTCTTTAAGCTTGATTTCATTTAGTCATGATTTAGTGGTTAGCATGTCAGTCCATAGTCTTACTTCCATGCGGCCGTGGCTTAGTGGTTAGCGAGCGCGCTTACAGAAGCCAACTTCGATTTACTGTTAACAGGATCGAGTCCGTCTGTCGACCCTCCGGTATATGGGTGAGTCACACGATGTGGCTCCGGCAATCACGGGGGTGGTTTTTACGAGGTTTCCTCCCGGTTTTCCACCATACTAGGGCAAGGAACAGTGTGAAGTGGACAATACATCGTCATATAAGTGAAATACCCTTAAGTACGACTTTAAACACCAATCAAACAAACAAACAAAGATACTGCGACCACCCTATGTACTTTGTGCTGTAAAGGTATAATCTCTTTTTATGACCCCTGCTGCCCTGCAACACTTGTACTGCGACCACCCTATGTACTTTCTGCTGTAAAGGTATAATCTCTTCATATGACCCCTGCAACACTTGTACTGTGACCACACTATATGTACTTTGTGCTGTAAAGTTATAATCATGTTACAGTCTCTTTATACGACCCCTGTAACACTTGTACTGCGACCACCCTATGTACTTTCTGCTGTAAAGGTATCATCATGTTACAATCTTTTTATGCGACCCCTGTAACACTCGTACTGTGACCAAGCTGTATGATGTAGAGGTATACTTCTGTACTTTCTTCCTACAACCATTGTAACACTCCTCCTGTGACCAGACTTTGTGCTGTAAAGATATAATCATGTAATCTCTTCATTCGACCTTTGTATCACTCATACTTAACCGGGCCCGCGGCCTTGACTAAGTGGTTAGCAAGTGTGCTTTCTAAAGCCTACTTCAAGTCCGTCGATCGACCCTTTAAAGGTATATGATTATGAGTGAGTCACAAGATGCGGCTCCGGCAATCACAGGGGTTGTTTTTACGAGGTTTCCTCTCGGTTTTCCACCATAATAGGGCAAGGAACAGTGTGAAGTGTGACAATCCCTCGTCATGTCAATGAAGTACCGTTGAGTACAACGTTAAACCCCAATCAAACAAATAAACAAACATACTGTGACCAGGCTGTGTACTTTGTGCTGTATAATCATATAATCTCTTCCTACGACCCGTGTTACACTCATACTGTTAGAATCCCCCTATCCCACTTTACAACATTAGTATTTCACATTAGGTATGACCAATTGTGTTCCTGTTATATCAAATCTTACAGTTCATTAAGCCTCTGTCACCGAATCAACAAATTGGTTTTTAAAGACGTTATAAATGCCTTTTATTTGTACTTAAAGAATTTTCCATTCAATGTAAGTGCTAATCTAATCAAAGCGCAATGAAACATGGCTTTTGATATGCATTTTGAAAAACAATGCAAAGTGTTTACATGTACATGTAGTAATATACAGGTTTCATAAATTTAATTTAATAGCCTAAGTCATACTGTCTTCTCTTAACAATAAATGAACTCTAAGTTTCTAACAGAGTGAAACACTTCGTTTACTGAGGCTATACTATCGGAGCACATTATTGGCCCTTAAATGATATACTTTTGAGCATGGTGTTTAACACCAATCAATCAACCTTTTTATTTTTATGTCAATCGTTAATAACAATCTAATTAATACTTCTACTGTCATTGCAAGGCAACTCATTTACTTAATAGTACAACTGTTCACTTTCTGCTCAGGCGAAAGCTGTGAGTATAATAGACATGTATTATTCCACCTTCAAAACTTATAAATACTTGATAATTATTACCTGTGTTTAGCTTATCATGTTGATGAAACATATCTCTGTGTTACCTGTGATTGATGAGCTGTCTTATTTCACACACTCATCTTTAATCACATGTATTATTATTTCACCTGGGGTGTTTAATGGTAATTGTAGCATGACTCATTCCTTGAAGATTTTCTCCTGGTTTAATGAATGTCTTTATTATGTCATAATAATTAAAACATATAAATTGTTTTATCTTTGATGTTCTCTAAAATCATTCTTTTTTAGACTGTTTGTACAATTTGATTTTCGTTAATTAGAAGAAAAAAGATAATTTAACAAGCACCTAATTAAACCAATAACCTTGCACTAACCTTAGATTCACTTAGACAGGCACATAACACACAGTTATATTATAATATAAGTTTGTTATCTAGACAAATTGATATGTTATATGTATACTTTAAAGTTTAATTTAATAAAGATTTAGGAAATTTATTTACAAGACAAAATGTATAATGTCTGGTGCATAAATATATATGTAACGTTAAATACTCTTCACATGTGCATCTCATTCTTTAAGTTTTATGGTGAAACACAAAAGCAGTTTGTTAACTTTCAAGTTTAACCAGGTTTCCTCTCATTTTTCCAATCAAACAAACAATATTGTTTAACCAAGTCATTACATGTAGATGCATATGACCACAGCTAGCAAATGTATGTCACTCTGCCAAAGATTGAACATTAATTTGTTGTTCTACCACAAATGTTTGTGAACATGCTAGGTTGAAAACAAATTCACCGATTAACTTCAAATTTGATATGTAGCTTCCTCCTATTAAGACGATGGATGGTATTGCATTTCATCAAGTTCCTCTTAGCGAAATGGCTATTACTACATAATTTTAGCAAATTCATGTATATATGTGTTGTGAACACGATAAGTAGACAATAATTTCATGGATCAACTTCAAACTTGGTATATAGCTTTCTCATGTTAAGATGACGAATGGTATTGCATTTCACCAAATTCCGTTTGAGAAAGTACCGTTTTTACATAATTTTAGCATATTCATGCATGTAAGTGTTGTGAACACGATAAATAGAGAATAAATTCGCGCATTAAGTTAAAACTTGGTATCAATCTTCCATTGGTTGAGACAGTGGATAGGATTACATTTCACCAAATTCCGTAAAACAATATGGCCATTATTACATAATTTAAGAATATTAATTCCTGTATGTGTTGTGAACACGATAGGTAGAGAATAATTCACGGATTACCTTTATACTTTGAAGATAGCATCCTGTCTGTAAGACAGTAGATCGGATTGAATTTTAACTAGTTCCTTAAAACAAGATGGCCGCCATTGTATTTATAACAATATTCATTAGTATACTGTATATTTGTGAACACTATAACCCTGTAACAAATTGATGGATTAACTTGAAACTTGAAATATAGTCTCAACCTATTAAGACAACAGATGGAATTGAATTTCATCAAATTCTGTAAAACAAAACGGCTGCCATAGCGTAATTTTACAATAATCATATCTGTATACATGCATGTGGTTAACATGATAACTCTGCAACAAATTCTTGGATTAACTTGAAAACTTAAATATACTCTCTTATTAAGAAGATGGATGGGATTGAAGTTCATCAAATTTCGTCAAACTAAATGGCGGCCAATGCATCATTTGACAATATTCACATGTATTCTGAAGATGATAATTTTGAGATCAAATTCACAGATTAACTTGAAACCTGGAAGCTAGCTTCCTACTACAAAGACATAGGATAAGATTGCATTTCATCAAATTGCACAGAGCAATAATGGCATTTCATATCTCCAATTTCCGTAAAACAAAATGGCAGCCATGGCATGCCGCATAATTTTAATATATTTCAAACTTGGACAATAGTTTCCTCCAGTTAAGAAACAGATGGGATTGCATTTCATTTAATCCAGCAAACCAAAATGGCCATCACTCAAATTCAGATATTAACTTCAAACTTTGTTTTTTCTTTCAAATTCAGATATTAACTTCAAACTTTGTTTTTTTTTGTTAAAACATGTACCATAGATGTGGTTGTATTTCACTAGGTTTCAAATATGGCCGATGTTGCATATTGCACCAAAATGGCGATAAACACCATAACTTTTACTCTTTGACTCTTTAAAGAAAGGAATAGCTCTTAAACAAAAGTAGGAAAAGGTGATTTGACTGGGATTATGAGCATATTTGAAAAAAAAAAATCTCTAGTGGTGGACCTGCTAGCTACTATGTTTTGTTTTTTTTGATTTGCTTAAATTTCCCATGATTCTGTGAAGGTTATTTTCCTAGCAGTGAGGTTCCCATATTCCTTACTCATTTCCGCCATGGGTGGTGACTGTTAACTGTGAATTTCGCTAAACCAGGTTTTCAGTTTCAGATGATTTTGAAAAGACTTCTGGAGTATCTACAGTACCTGTACAGTATGTTACAGTAAATAAGGTGGTTGCACAAAGAATTGGGCTTTAGACAATTTGTTGAAGATAATAAATGTGGTTGCTCAGAGAAAAATGGTGTTTAGACAATATTATTTTGTTACAGCAAATTTATGTGGTTGCACAAATACAAATTTCAAGTGGTGGAATAAACAATGTTGTGCAAAAACAGTATTATTTCTTTTTTGAGTGATTGAGTACAATGTATTTGTTTGTCACAAAATAATGGTAATGTTTTAAAAATATATCTCCTTATATTCAACCGGATATTCCAAATTATTATTTCTCTTTTGGTTGATATTGATGTAATCAACTATTTTTGCATAAAGAAATTTGAATGGTTTTCTTGTAACAGTAATGTTCATTCATAAAGTGTAATTCTTCCTCTTCATGTGATGTATCACTCTGTACAATGTCTTTCATACCTATGGGAGGATTTATCTATATAACCCTTGGGAGTTAGTAAATAGCTTAATATAGGGCACCTGTAGCCAGAAGGGTTTGAGCTGTGTACACAGGTATTTTACTTCAAGAGCTCATTAACTGATAGGTTTTAAAGGCTCTCTTTCATTGAAGTTTTTGACAGGAGTTACCCTAGATATTCCCAAGCTTATACTAATTGTACACCCACAATAAACCCTTAGTCTTGATAATCAACAATCTGACCTGCCCTGCTGTATTTCTTGGTCAACTGACCCTTTAGGTATGGTACTGAAGAAAAATATCTTTAAGTACAAAAACATCAACTGTATATGAATGTACCTTTAGATATATGCAATACATTGCATTTTATTTAGCCCCAATCAATGTAAAACTTGATTTTTCCACAGGGGTCAGGGAGTTCATGTTCACAAGAAACCCTGTAAGACTCTGAATGATTTGAATCACTTAACAATATCCATTTGCCAAGCTGAATCCACAGACTATAATGTACAATTAAACAAATCAACTCTGATAAATATATGCTGTGCAATCCAATGATAGTCCAATCATGATTCAAATGATGTGGAGCAAGGGCTTAGGTCCAAATGGACACCCTGAAGTGAACAATTGCCTTATCTGGACACCCTGTTTTAAGAAACTTTAACAGGCAGGATATAGGATATTTATAAATAGGATATATCAAAATGATCATTTTGGACACCAAATGTTTTATTTCTGGCTAAGCCCCTGTGTGAGAGTTTAAATATAATGTATTTTATTCGAGATCCTCTGATTGATAAGTCACTGAATAAATAGTAATATGAAACCGTGAACATCACATAGTTCATTCCACTATGAGCAGGATTTCTTTATAATGTCTAAACCAAGAACATCACATAGTTCATTCCTCTATGAGCAGGATTTCTTTATAATGTCTAAACCGTGAACGTGAACATCACATAGTTCATTCCTCTATGAGCAGGATTTCTTTATAATGTCTAAAGTCAGCTTCATCCAATATATGGACCCCCTCTCATATCAAATGGATTATCAAATATGATATGGCATTAAACCCCAAATCGAACAAACAAATCATCTGTGAAAATAAGGGTAGGTCTGTAAATGACTTACAGGTCCTGTTAAGTGTTCAGTTTGATCCTATTGCTTAGGCTTTATAGCAGTTGACTTGTTCAAATAATACATGTGTAATATTGGCTTGTCTGGGGAATTAACCTGGGGGGTTTCATTCACCAGGACTGTCTTTAAGAACAGCTTTTTAATTCAGTGTCCCATGACCCCATTATTCAACATGGCTATAGAGCTTTAGGGGCTGTTAACACTGAGGTAAATTGTAATAGATTATGTACCTGAGAATAAAGGTAATTCAGAGGCAATTGGATTTGAATATGGTTAGTCTTTCTTAGTAAATTGATTCGCCTAAAGCCATGTAGAGTAAGCTTACTTATTGCCCCATCTGATACTACCGTACATGTACATGTCCACATGGGCACCTGCACAGATATATATATTACCTCTTAAATTTGATGGATGTTAAATTTGATATAAAATAAATAAGAAAATGACACCTTGATTGTACCACTAAACCATTAGGCTTTACAAATATGTGTGCACTACCAACGCTGTTTAACTGTTTACGAATACTTGATAAATGCAGATAAAGTTTTTTTTTTTGTAACAAAACATTTTTAAAGATATTAGTGATAGGAATTGACCTATATTTAAGAGTTAACAAATCTGTATTTCACGCTCGCCTCACCTTGAATATCTGATAAAGAGTGAAGATACTCATAATTTATGCAAATTATACCAAATAAGATCTGACCATGGTAAAAATGCTTGTTCACCATTTGACAAAATACAGACTTACGTATTTTGTATCTGGAATTTCATGCTTGTTTTAAAAACTGCACATTTCAATAATAAATCAAAGAGCTTGGCAATGCTATTTAATATTTGAATATCACCAACATTTAAGAGAATGAATTAGCAAAGTAAAAAGTAGGGTATCCTAAATGGTCATTTTGCTTCACTTTTTAAGTAACTGGGACACGGAAACTATCTGTTGTAGCATTTATCACTGTATATGTTCATACTTTGGTTTCTAGAGGTTTCCATGTTGTCTGATACAGTTTTGTTGGCTTTCTGAGCCAAAGACGACCAGGCAGTCAATATATTTGGGATGTCTTTGTACATGTATTGTCCTGTGTTTTTGGTTGTTGCCAGTGGTGTCAGTGGTGGTTTCCTTAACCTATTGGGCTGGCACACCGTCATGTGAGTGAAATGAGTAAGAGGTTAAACCCCAATTGAACAAACAAACAGTTAAGCTGCTGCTGTCTTCAGGGATGTTTATCAGATCTATTATTACTGGCTTTATGAATATACCAGTTGTGACTTCAGCTTCCTCTTGCAAAAACAATAAGGCTCATTGTGGGTTTTTTCTGTAATATTTTTCTTTTGATTCACTGATCTGAAGAAGGTTTATTTGGTGTTTACTGTAGCCAATCAAAAGCCCTTTCACTGCATCACTATTCTCTTGTCTTTCGTGACCAGTTGATAAAGCCATACTCTGTGCAAGTACAAAATTAGTCGTTACATTTTTTTGGTGATTTTTCCTGATAAGCACTTGTCTTTATTTGTATGATGAGAAATGGCCTGGGGCTTGTTTACAGTTTGTGCTGTCAGGGATATCTGTAGCATCAACTGATGGGATCATGTCTCATTTCATTATAAATCTCAACCTACACTAACACACTTCTAGCTATGTTTGGAGCTAAAAAACCATAATAGGTTTTGTTGAATTGAAGCATTGTAACTTTATTTGTGATTATTCTGAATAAATAATCTAGACAAACAAACATAGAATTTCTGTGGTGTGACCAAACTATCATGTGTAGAGCAACCAGCAAGAGAAACATTGTAACTTTATTTCTGATTATTCAAGGGATTTCTTTTAAATAAATGAGGACACGGTCTCCGGCATGACATGAGTGTCTATTGACAGCTGATCAATGAAGAAATGCCGGTTTCTGTAATATTTACTCTGTAAATAATTACACATGTCTCTCTCAATTTTCCCAAACACCAATCAAACAAACAAACTCAATTTTCCCACACCTTTAAGGTTAGGGCTCATTGTGTAAAGCAGAGCATGTGTTGAAATCTTCCACACATGCTAGGAATTTATTTTAGAATTTCCTTTATTATTTTGTTTAGCCAGCATACATATATCATTCATTTCTTCCTAGTTCGGCAAATACAGGTGTTTTTACACTACACATTCCCTGTAAAAGTTCTGACTGTTTTAGTGCTTGGTCTAAAGATCACATTGTGTGATTTTACTGCACTCAATGGACAGGCACACAGTATTATTTTAAGTGCAATAATGTTTTTCACTGAGTAAGTCCAGACTCCAATGAAACAAACAACCTAGTCTAAAGAATTTTTTATATGCCTCTTTATATGTTAAAAACATATATTTGCACACTTTCTAAAAAGTTATTTACTACTACAAGTAAAGGTAGTCAATGGAGAAAGCTTTTAATATTGAACATGTGAAATTTTGTTGTTGCATCTATATACTGATCATCTGGGAAAACCTTTAACATTAAACTGTTTTGTTACTCTCTTTTCTTCTGTTATTTAAGCACACAGATTTGACATTTTTGGGCATGGTTTACCTTTGTTTTGTTTTGTTTACCTTTATTGATAAATGTATATGTTACACCTGTATATGTTGATACAAATGTGTCGAATGATGACACAGTGAATACTCTCTTTATTTCTACACTCTCTCTCTGTCTCCCTCAGGGCTTCATTGGACCAGAGGTATTGCCCCAAGCCTTGACAAGTCCTGACAAAGCTGTATTTCTCTGTCCTCTTCCCTGTCCAAACAATGTCAGAGCAAACTGTTAACTCTAACAAAGCAGTAATAACACAGCCTTTCAGTTCAGACTGACACTTTAAAAAGTCTCTTTGACACGTCTTTGGTATAAGGCTGTGTAACTATTGTAAGGTCATGAATTGACCAGGATCTCATATTTTCCCATCATAGGCCTCGTTAAACGAAACAGCTACAATTCTATCCTTTATCTAGATGTTCAACAGACATGGAACTTTTTGTCCACCTTTGCTACTCTTTGTCCGTCCGTTGTAAACAACCTACATGTAGCTTAAAACAAATTTTCCCATAAACAAAAAGCCTGTTATTGCCTAATTTTACAACATAAATACCTGTATACATGTGTTATGAGCACGAGAAGTAGAGAATAAATTCACGGATTAACTCGAAATATAGCCTCCTCTTATTGAGACAACTGATCATGGGATAAAATTTCACCAAATTCTGTTTAAAAAAAAAATGAATGCCATTGCAAAATTTTATAAAGTCATGATTTTACAATAATCTTTTTACTCTTGTTGGGTCAAAATATTTATAAATTTAAGTAAGAAAAAGTGACTTGGCTGAGATTATAAGCATACTTTAAAATATAGAAACCGGCTAACCTCTCGGCTTCAGTTTTATATATAATTTCTACAAAAAGCTCCAGTGGGTGGTTATTGACCACCACTACTATACTAGGGGGACTTAGAAATGCTACTCGGTGTCCGTCCGTCCGTCCGTGACGGTCCGTCCTTCTGTCCTTCAGTCTGTCCGTCACAAATGCTTGTGAACACGCTAGCTTGAAAACAAATTCACTGATTAACTTCAAACTTGGTATTTAGCTTCCTCCTGTTATTGGATGTAGCTACTGTGATCAACAAAATAATCTTATATATGTATGAAGATTTTTAAATAAAACTTATGTAAATTTGAGCATTAAATTTATATTGTTATGTATGTTTGATTGAACATTGTATATTTCAGGTGGTGCGAAAAGTGTTAGAATTCCTAAAGAAAAGGGGACAGATAAAGGGAGAGGTTTTGCTTATATAGAGTTCAAAGATGGAATAAGTTACAGAGTATGTTTATTTATTTGATACAGTGTAGGGAATTTTTTTTTTGCTGTATATCTGGAACTGTAATAGGTATAGGCCTGCGGCCGTGGCTTAGTGGTTAGCAAGCGCGCTTTCTGAAGCCAGCTTCGATATACCGTTCACAGGATCGAGTCCGTCTGTCGACCCTCAGGTATATGAGTGAATCACATGATCATGTGGCTCTGGCAATCGGGGGGTGGGGGTGGTTTTTACGAGGTTTCTGCTTGGTTTTCCACCTAAATTAGGCCAGGAACATTGTAAACTGGGCAATCCATCATCATATAAGTGAAATACCCTTGAGTACAACGTTAAACCCCAATCAAACAAACAAACCCTCAGGTATATAAGCGAGTCTCCCGCAATCGTGGGGGTGATTTTTAGGACGTTTCCTCTCAGTTTTCCACCATAATTAGGCAAGGAACCGTGTGAAGTGGACAATCGGTCGATATATAAGTGAAAAACCCTTGAGTATGACTTTAAGCCCCAATCAGACAAAGATTTATACCCATTTAATATTGAATAATTTGCTAGCACCTTGCAAACAGTGTAAGCAGGTTATGGGAATCGTTGTGACTCTTATCAAGATTAATGATGGCCTTGAGCTATAACATCTGATTTGTAATCTATACATTAGGGAATTCCTGTACACTTATGTTCTTGGAGCTAGCAGACAACTGGAAGCTCATTGTACACATCATCTGATCACACCATATTCCCGCTCTCTTCTTGTCTTCGTTGTTGTTACTTTCATTTATTGAACTGGCATTCTGTCATGTGAGTGAAATAACTTATATATGGTTGGAGAAATATAAATAATTGTTGTAAAATGCCCAGGAATTATTCAAACACTGTGAATGTTGAAAATACATGATGGATAACTGTGAGTGTACATTGTATTATGTCCGATATTTATTTTCAGGTGGGGTTGCGCTTACACCAGACAACATTGGGTGGTAGAAGGATTAATGTAGAGTTCACATCAATCGGAGGCAATAATAAACAGAGGAGAGACAAACTACGGGAAAAAAATAAGGCCTTGGAAAACTTCAAAATGGCTTTAGATAAATTGTAAGGATTATCCAGAAAGCTGTTTAGGCACACTGGAGTTTGAAGACATGTACATATTATGTATCAGGTGGAACAGCTTTAGGACCGACTCCCTTCACTTTTCTGGTCCAGCCTCATGTATCATCAGAAACTTTGTTATTTGAAGGTTTGTTTTACATCGCTGACAGGGTTTCCTTGGTGAAAGCT
Source organism: Mopalia kennerleyi (assembly GCA_034783855.1). Classification (NCBI taxonomy): domain Eukaryota; kingdom Metazoa; phylum Mollusca; class Polyplacophora; order Chitonida; family Mopaliidae; genus Mopalia; species Mopalia kennerleyi. The sequence continues at coordinate 6,977 of JAVFBX010258903.1, read as the reverse complement.
TATTCCACTTTAAATCAGTTTATCACATGACAGGTCACTAGAGTGCCAGATATCTGGACACATACTTTTTTGTGTAAGGACCTTTTGGTCTGTAGACTTTTGAACTTAATGATCTTGTCAGCCCCCAACACTTTATTCAGGGATGAGTTCAGATGATTTTTGGCTACTTAAAGAACTGGAGGTGCACATCAATATTACATTCTGTACAAAAGTTTTTAGCAGACTGTTGAAAAACCCAAGATTAGTCAGTTATTGTTGTATACAATTGGTAAGATATATGGCCAGTGATGTAATTTATATATTAGCTTCAACATTTATCAGGGTTTGTTTATAATGTTACCAGGAGTCAACCTGCCTTTGAAAGAGGTCACTCCACAGTGTACAGGGGTTAAACGTCTGGGTACTTTCCTCCAGACTTCACCACCACTCAAACTGACTGTGTGAGGTGAAATGTTAATGGCTTTCAGTGAATAGGCTCTTAGATTGTGCAGGGGTGGAAATGTGTCAAATATTTTGTCAGATATTTTTCCAATTTTGTCCTGCAGACCATTTGACACAATTTTAAAATTCTTAGGATTCTTTACAGGACAATCTAAATTTTTACTGGACATGTCCTACAAATGTATAGTTATTTCCACCCGTGTTGAGCAATGTAACCCATACAGCTGGTAAACTAAGGCATTCTTAAGTGAAACTTAGCAGAATATATTTTTATGGGCGTTTGTTACTTTGCATGAAAATACTCAGTATTCTGTTTGTTAAAGTATGTTATTTATTTTTGATTGAAAAACTATTTTACGTGGATCGCAGAGCTACAGAACAGCATGAATTCTAAAGGACACCACAATATCATGTGTGAGCAAATTATTCGCAGTTGGAGACTAAGGGGGTATATTGCTGCTTAGAAAATTAATCATCTAAACCCAGGCCACGCTGCTCATGTAATCTATCAGGAGCCTCTGTGATCTGTTGAACAAGTGGTTTTACATTACCAAAGAGTATCTCTACCCCTATATGCTTTTGGAATGTGTTGGTTTATAGACCAAGCAGTATGTTATGTTGTCTTGATGGTTCTTTATTTCCCAATGACTTGCTGAGGTTGCTGTCTCTAAGCCTTGTCATACATTTACACGAGTTCCATATCTCATTATCAGGGAAGGTTTGATAGTTAGTGCTGAGTTGTTTGCTTACCAGTCAGGGTTTTGTTCACCCATTAGCCAAGGATGCCGTCATTTAGTGAAATAACAAAAAAAAGGCATAAAACATTAGTAAATGTAATAACCAATTCTTTGACAACCCCTGGCAAAATCAAATTCATTCAGCAAGACAGTTGATTCATAAATAAAGAAAGGAAACCTTTCTTCCCCGAGTTGTCTTGGAGTTTATTCGTGGCCTATTGATACCACAAGTCTTGCCATGGGTAAAACACAAAGATGGTTATCAAATTGTTTGGACATCGATTTGGATAAACTCCAATGTCAGAAAAATGTTAATGTTTAATGAAACAAATTCCTTTGGATTGCTACATGTAACGTTTTTGTCTACTGTTTTGATCTGTAAAATTACTAAAATATTAATCTTCCATATTTAAATGACATGTGCACAACTGATTGGTTTACAATAAGTGACTTGAACAATTAATTTTGTTCACAATTATATTAATATCTTTAGATTAATAAAAATTGTACAAACCCCTTCAACAGTTTGTCATTTTTACATTGAAGTAGAACAGAAAGTATACCAGAGCATGGCACATTCTATCCCCAGACAATAGGTCATCAAACTATGCTTTGAAAACATAAACTTGGAGCTAGATTGCAACATGCAAATTATTTATGCAGTGTGGAAAGTTAAAAATAGCAAAAGGCTCCCCAAAAGGGGTCTATAGCGCTCCAAATGTCCATCTGTCACACTTTGGTTCCAGAGCATATCTCAATAGCCCTTGAATGTTTTTTACCAAACTTTGTGTTTGCTTCAATCAGGTACTTAGGTTGAGCCTTTTACTATTTTTGCATTTCTACATTGAATAACTTATTTGCATATTGTAACGGTCAAAGGTTTTTGGGTTCACGGGATCAAGTCTGTCTGTTGACCATCAGGTATATGAGCGGGTCACACGATGGTACACAGGGGTGGTTTTTATATGAGGATTCTTCCTGGTTTTCAACTGTAATAAACCAAGGAACAGTGTGAAGTGGACAATCCGTCGTCATAGAAGTGAAATACCCTTGAGTACGACGTTAAACCCCCATCAAACAAACATACATAAATTTCTGGGTTCACAGGATCGAGTCGGCCTGTCAACCCTCCAGTTTATGAGTAGGTCACACAATGTGGCTCCGCCAATCGCAGTTGTGATTTTTACAAGGTTTCCTCTCAATTTTACACAGTAATAAGGCAAAGAACCGTGTGAAGTGGACAATCCGTCGTCATATAAGTGAAATACCCTTGAGTATGATGTTAAACCCCCCAATTAAACAATATATATGATTTAAGTATTATACTTTTATTAGTATAGGTTTATCGTTGATTTACCAGTCAAAAAATGTACATGTGGTTAGTGTCGGCTTAAAAAAAAATCCATCACTTAAGTCTTATGAAAGTGTTGGCTCGCTTTTACTGTTAAGTCCAATATGCAGGACAGGCATATTCGCCATTCAATAATGGAAATATATAACTTCAGAGATAAGTGCATGCTTTCAGGATGTTGTTTTCCATCATATGCCAGGATTGCAAAGTTAAGTATGTCCTCTAAGGATGTACTTTCATATTGATACACAAGTGACAATGCTGCCTTTATATCTACCCATAATCCTGTGCCTTTTAACTCAAATTTGTGTTTGTTAAAGCTCTTAAAATGACGGCCATGGTGAGGCTCATTAGACTCCAAAACATTGTTCATTCCATTTCGGTCATTCATTAGAAGGAAAGGTTCAGGAGACTAGACAGATCAAGGAGGTGTTTTTATGAGATTTCTTTTTCTAATCACATGATTGAAATACCCTTGAGTATTAAAACTGCATCAACGGAAACACTTTAAAACTAAAGGTTGTGTTGATAATAATTCAAAGAATTGGGATCATAGAGCAAACCCAAAAGGCCTTTATTCCCGCCTAACTCAGTATATATTTTAGATGAATATATTTTGGTGAATAAAACATTGCCTTTTAGAAGAAAACCTCACATCTTTTATTTAAAATGCACACCACTTGAATGTGAAGGCTTCATTGGCATTTGGCTGGTTTTCTGACCCAGGATTGTGGGATAGGTGTTTCATTTTAAAAAAAGGTATGCAAAAACAGTGTTACAGATATATTTTTTATTTTTTTATTAGTTCAAAATGAAAGAAAATATCAATAACTAACAAATACATTACAGTTTCTTTGAAAAAAAAAAGATTTAATTTTGGCAGTGATCAGGCACTAAACAAGAGTCCTTATTTAACTGTTTCACAGAAACTTCTGTTAGCCTTCAGTTTGATCCACTGACTGTTGACTTTCATTAGGCATGTCTGCTCTATTACTGGAGTCTTGATCTTCTGTGGGTGACTGGGTGTCCATGGCAACGGGATAGGGTGCTGCTGTCTTGTCAATGGCACTAGTAGTTGGTGGAGCAGGAAAAATGCCCGAAGATAAATTTGTTAAAGAGGCTGCTACTGAGAGGAGTGACTCGTCGGCTAATGGGTCCTTGGATGAGGATGTGGCGAGCAGACTCCCAGATGAGGTTGAGGTGTGGCTCGATAAAGGCTCCTCTGACACATGATCTGTGGCTGCGTTGAGAGCAGAAACCGAGAGGTTATCATCCATAGCTTGTGAGACTGGTTCATTACTGATGGTGGATGGATCAATGTTACACTGTGGTTCTGGTATGTCAGCTAATGTGTCTACCATGTCCACACTCTGCGAAGCCGGCATGGTCAATGGATTGGTTATATCAGAGGAGGCTGAGGGAACATCTGATGATAAGTATGGCTCATCCAGAGTGGCTGATAAGGTGTCTGAGGAGGCGGACAAAGCATCAGATGCTGCTGACACAGCAGACATTATAGAGGACTGTGCCGCCAATAGGTGAAGACCCGAATGATCACCAGCTGATATCTCAGAGTGCATGGAGACTTCAAGAGAGGTTTCAGCTGAAAGAATATCTGTGTCTCCATCACCAATAGGCAGTTCCTGGTAAAGATAAATAGGAAATGTCAAATATAAACGTCTCTCTTTACAGCTGTGGCATTATAAAAATTGTTGTCAACCAAGAATGAAATTTGAATTTATATTACATTTATAATTATTTCATTCATTATCAGTTTTCTTCAGACAGAGCAAGCCTAATTTATATATCCAACAGGGCAAACATGTCAATGCTAAAACTCTATACTTAGCTGGGCATCTTAAAATAACTTTTTCAAAGTTTATTTCGCTGGGGTTCCATTCCACGGCCTTCAAATAGCACACTATAACTGCATTCTTGCGCACCTCACACACAAAGGATGGCCATTCAAACATTGTTAGGTTCACATAAATAGTGGGGTTTTCTTGTAAGTGTGCTGAACTTACCTCAGTGGTAGAGTTGTTAGATGATAGATGGGTTGGGTCTGATAATGGCTGGTGAAGCAGGCAGAATGGGGAAGGGGCAAACACAGCCACAGGTTTACCACATTCCCCTTGAGAGAAACTACAGGATGTGAATAACACTTGGTGTGGGTCATCTACTACATCTGACAATGTGTTAAGGAAACATTCTACTTAATACAAGATTCAAATATCATGAAATATGTTCTACCCTAAACATGGGAAAGACAATTCAAACCATAAGGAATGGTTAGCATATTTGTAAATCAGTATTTTATAAGAAAAGTAAACCTATGGAGCATTGCTTGATGAGGTTGAATAAATATATTGTCATAATAATAATGTTAAAGAAAAACAAAGGGCTGGCTAAGAAAATTCTTCTCAACATCCAACCAAACGAAAGGATACGATTTGCACAGAGCTTTGAGAAGGGGATTGCCACCATTTGACATCGTGATCCGTGATTGGTATGAGAGCAGCGAGGATAGGTGGGAGGTCGATAGTTGCTGCCCTCAGATACTGCAATCCGTCTTTCTTTAGACTGTCGCTGTAATAAGGCCTCCTGCAAAAACATCCAAACAGAGATGGTCAAAGGTTTGTTTGTTTGTTTGATTGGGGTTTAACGTCCTACTCAAGGGTATTTCACTTATATGACGACGGATTGTCCACTTCACAATGCTCCTTGCCTTATTACGGTGGAAAACTGGGAGTAAACCTAGTAAAAACCACCCCTGAGATTACCTAAGCCACATCGTGTGACTCACTCATATACCTGAAGGTCGACCGACGGACTCCATCCTGTGAACGGTACATCAAAGTTGACTTAGTAAGTGTGCTCGCTAACCACTAAGCCGAGATGGTCAAAGGATACTTTAAATCATTAACCTTAGTGCAGATAATTTGAAATTCAAAGAGCTGCTTATTAAATTTTCAGCGTTCAGCAATACTTGGGGGAATGGACTTTCAGAAATACATTACTATAACAGTCATCTTACTGAGGAGGATCAAAAATTACTGGAGGCTTTTTTTTACTTCCAGGGGCCGGTTGCTCAAAACCAAGATTAGTTGCTAATAGCAGATTAAACCACTAATCTAGGATTAGAGATAGGCCTTCAACATGGAGTGGCATCATTTAATCTAGGATTAAAATTAATAGTGCTTTGAACAATATCCTGATATCACCAAGAAGGATAAACATATCTGATCTTAAGCTAATACTTTAGTAGAAATTATTTTCTTTTCAAACAGTTAATTAAACAGTATACAACAGAACTTATATCTTACCTTGCCATGCTTTTGGTGATACCTCTTTAGTGCTGCCAGGTGAGCGAGTTTACTTCGAGCTGCCAGGTCACCTTTATGTACCTGAGGTACTGAAATCAGAATATTTACCACAATTACATGGATGATTTTGTCATTGACAATATCTATTTTGGTTTTAACTGTTACCAGTCCTAATGAGACCATAAAATGACAATTGTAATAAATAATGACCACAATAGACCTACCAGGTGTATCTTTGTCAAGTCGAGTTGTGTGGAGATATTTACGCCTTTTCTCCTTCAGGATATGCTGCAGACGTTTGAACTGTTCTATATACAGTGACTGAAGCCTGATGAGTTTATCCCGCATGATCAGAGTAACCTCTTCTGCTGTGTAAATACCAGCATGTCTACAAGCACACAATAACCCTGATTCGGTTAAGTATTTATCAGGTATAGAAATACCAGGAATACATAATGTTTTGCTTATTGGGAAACACCACACATCACTGCTACAGTCAAAGCAAACTGCCCTTTGGCAGCGGGTCTGTGCTGTTGGAAGAGAACAACTACAACATGCATAGCCCAAAGATCTATGCAGCTTAGCAGCATGTAGATACAGCTTCTGTGAATCCTACGGTTAAAATGCCTATGACTGAAGAATCAACAACTCTGCCAGGTTCTATCTTTTACAAGACAAAGTTCATCTGTACCAGGTTCTATCTTCTACAAGACTAAGTTCATCTATATCAGGGTCTATCTTCCACCATTCTAAGTTCATCTCTACTAGGGTTTATCTTCTACAAGACTAAGTTCATCTCTACCAGAGTCTATATTCTATAAGACAAAGTTCATCTCTACCAGGCTCTATCTTCTATAAGACAAAGTTCATCTCTACCAGAATCTATCTTCTACAAGACTAAGTTCATCTCTACCAGGGTCTATCTTCTATAAGACAAAGTTCATCTCTACCAGGGTTTATCTTCTACAAGACTAAGTTCATCTTTACCATGCAGTCTATCTTCTATATGACAAAGTTCATCTCTACCAGGTTCTATCTTCTACAAGACTAAAGGCCCGTTCACACGATACAACTAGTTGTATACATCTTGTCGCATGCCACAAATTGTATAAATCTGAGTTGTAT
>JAVFBX010258792.1:0-19023 GCA_034783855.1 Mopalia kennerleyi | reverse complement strand
CATTAGGCTGGCACGTCGTCATATAAGTGAAATACCCTTGAGTACGACGTTAAACCCCAATCAAACAAACAAACAAAACTGCATAGCCACAATACAATGCTAATGTAGAACTGATTTTAACCAGATTGTCAGTTCTCATATCATACATAAGTCTGATGATCAATTGTGAATAATTCAAATGGTATCTGCATGTATACAAATAGTTTATATGTGAATATTGTGTTACACACATTCACTGACTTATTTCCTTTTTATAGCACTGATTTAGCACAAAAGCAACCCTAAATAATTAAAATTAAAAAAAAAACATAAATGTGCTCTGAAACTAATACTTAATTCACATGGGTAAAAGCTTGTTGTCTGTCTTTACATTCACGTTTAAGTACTGGGAAAGCTTGCGTGTCTTAACATGTGAACAACACACACGAAAGACTAGTTGATATTCAAGGCATTGTGTATTTATTGATTACAAGAAACCTCTGGGAATAAGGGTTTCGTCTGGGTCTGGTTTGGCTTCTTTTATAATAAAACCTGTTTAGCTCGTGTTGAATCCATAAACGGATGTGTAATCAATCGTAAAATCTAACTCAAATTACAACGATTTGTAAACGTTATCCACTACGACGTGTATAGTCCAAATCGGATTAAAGTAACAAAAAAAGGGATCGTTTGGAAGCTTGCCAGAAAATTGTCCGTCGAAGCTACAATCTATCCATCAAGTCTATGAAATAAAAAAGTAACTAAAATGGCTACAAATATGTGTAATATATACTTTGTATAGCCCTCCATTGGACAACCAGACTAGTTTAGTTTTTGGGTATGTGCCTTCAAAATTAAAACGTCAGTATTTGATCAATTGGCTTAATCTTCAAACCATTGTTTTGATTTATGTTATTTGTTTGCATCGTTTTCGAGTATTATCTATCCATTGAACATCAGAAATACTATACAATAAACATAAGTACTATTTAGAAATAGCTACATTTATATGTTTTTTTAAATATCATACGGATCATTTAATCACAGTTTTGGTCTTAGTTGGTTTCATAAGGGAAAACGTGGCAGTTAAAATTATATATAGTGTTGGAATGTTCAATTTGAATTCATATTCATTATAAATCATCATTTTGATTTTTACCAAATTTCTCCCCAGCATAAAGGAAAACGTACAGCTTCGGCATATATAGTCATGTATCCCTGCAGGGAAACACGTAGTTCTTCTGAATGAGATATTGCAAGGCAGCTTCGAACAATACAATTTTCGCTATTTAGTCAGGTCGAATGTATGTTTGATGAAGCACGGCTTGATTCAGATCAAATTTCCTCAATTTCGACTTCTAGCCATTTGCCATGTAATATTGGTAATACATTGTTCTGCCCAGCTGATGAATATTTGTCTGCAGTACTGAGGGTTTTGTTAATAAAGTGGCTTGTGGAAGACAGCGATGGTCAACCGTTAGTGATCATCGAAGTCAGGCTCTATTCAGCTTTTAGATGTCAATCCTAATGTTTGTCCAGAGCGGGCAATTTAGCTCTGCCTGGAAACGTTTCGAGCCGTTAGTAGCAGTGCGCATGGGAAGTCAGCCTTGAAGCCAATGGGGCGTCGGTTAATGCGGCTGCAGACCTATCATTAATTTCTATCTCGCCCACAGGGTCATACAACATATAGAGGATAAAGTTGTGTGCCTTTTCAGATAGGAGTGGATTTACTAGGAACTCGGTTACACGATATATCCAGACAACAGCTCGGTTGGTTATTGTTCACAGCGGAATCCCATGTGTCAGTGGGGACGGTAAAGGTAAGCCACTCTAGAACAATGCTCTCTTTAACATTACAGTGTGTAACATTCAACAAATCCCATACCATCACAAATTACCTTTTCAATGATTTTCTACGAAGGCCAATACAGTCGTTAAGCTGGATTTCAGCACAAAGTCACTCGCTAGAAGTATTTACTCTATTGTCTGTGCGTGGCAGTAGATCAGCACTTCAGGACCAAGACCGGATCAAGTAGCCATAGTTTGTTGGAGTATACCCTTTCTTTCTTAATATAACGCCATCTGCTCAATAACAATAAGGCGTGTGGGATTCTTCAACGATTTAGACAGATTCGGGTTGGCCTAGGAATCCCCTTGTCGCTGCACACTTTCAATTTCTAGTATCCTTCGGGCGAATTAAGTAATTCCATTAATCTCAATCACAACCTTGTCAAATTACAAATTTACGACAGAATGGGTGGCACAGCCTTGAGGTGTATTGCGCAAAACTTTAACGAGTATTTTAATCGTTGCTGCCCTTCTTACGGAAGATTTTAGCTGGTGGCTGTTAAATATAGTTGACCACCCATAAAGGGCATATGATTTAACTGTAGGCTATTGTTGTTTAATCTATGAAACTGTTGCTACACTAATAATGGTATATACGGACTCCAGCTATAAAGTATTAACTTCGGATTGATGAATCAGCATGAGTGGTATTATATGTAGCCCTACATCAACGTGTATATGTTAAAACATGATGTGTATGGGCTAAAAATATATTTAAATATTTTATACAGACTAATTAGAACGAATATCCCTAGTTCACTGTGAATGGAATGTTCTTATTAAGGAGATATATCTCAAATTCATCATGTTGGTATGAACTTAAAGTCACTTCCCACAAGTATGAGAATGCATGGTTTATACCGCTGTTCGTGTGGATCCCGGAAGAGGCATCCAGATACCTTAGAGTCGGCTTGAATTAGCAGTACAATATATGTATATGTAGCTCATTGGTGTATATTTTATCCTTTTTGATCTTCAAATAGTGGTTGTATAAATTTTGACAACATATGTATATTGTAAGAGAAAAAAATACAACTCGATCGTTTGTATAGAATTAAACAATTAGGAGCAATATTGAGGTGCCTTTAGTGCCATAATGGATACCAGGCCCAGTGCGTTACAACCATAACCAAAAGTGTCGTTGTGCCATGGTAAAATTAACTCAGACTGAACTCGCTTTGTGGAACCGTTTTCCTTCTGAGACTTTTGTCATACTCTTATACAGATCAGCTTTTGTGAAGGATGTTAATAACGCCGTTGAAGTGAATCTTTAAGAGTTACATGTAAGTACCCGATGCCGATTATCAAATGCGGTGATTTCCCGTTATTGTCAAACAGGAAAACTTGTCCTATCTGCACCGGAAGTGTTGGCGTCGAGCGGACTCGTTTTGAGGTTGCCTATAGATTGCTTCCCGATACGACGTTAAATCCGAGGCTCACAACATAAAACCGTATCCCTGGATGAGGCGTTTACGTCTGAATAGGCAGATTGAACAACCGGGATTAGCAGGGGACATTTTAACCCAATTTTAGCAGACATATAATGTCAGCGAATTTCCCCGATGATGCCTTAGTAACGATTTTGGTAATTATTTTAATCGTATAATGTTAGGCTTCTCTAAACGCCGAGCGTTTATTGGACAACAGGTGTTGGCTATTTGGTAAGTAGACTACTGCAACAATGCTTCTGATTCAAATCATTACAGACCAGAAAGTGTATCAAGTCCCTAGTTAATAGCGGCATAACACTCACTATGTATTCTAATATAAGCCAAACGAAAGCAAACGTGGTATTTAATATAACAATGTCCCGATATCCGCGTAACTGATACTAAAATACCGTTATATAAACATATTTTCTGATTAAATACGATTTGGTAAAATCATAAGGTTGTAATGTATCGAAACACGCACTTGTGAAGATAACTCGGTGGTTCAGACATTTTCTCTTCACTTGGAAAGGTGTATGTGAATGTTTCGTCGACACATCTGACATGTGTATGAGAAATCTTTACGCCCAGAGCTCATCGAATGTGCTGCACACATTACATTGGATGTCACACGACTGTCGCTATAGTGACGTTGCATTTTTAAGTTCAACGCATTGCAAAATAGAATCGATTCTACTTCCTACGTCGAGACATTGTTTCTAAGATACACCCGGGCCATCTTGTTTTGAACTTTTTTTATTTTATGATCTGTGGCCAACGTCGGCCCAAATATTGGCGGAAATTAATGCGCGATGGCCTGGTATGGCATTTGAGAGTTGTCTTAGTCTCGTCCACTATATGAACACTCGTGGAAATACGATTGCTCATAGCATAGTATTCACGGGATTGAGTCCGTCTGTCGATCGTCAGGTATATAGGGGAAGTGGACAATCTGTCTTCATAGAAGTGAAACACCCTTGAGCACGACGTTAAGCCCCAAGCAAACAAATAAACATTGCAGAGTCCGCGTTGTGTAGATAGTTCACAATTTCCATCTGATTTGGGTTCAAAGTATTATGAACACTTAACTAAATTTACGTATTCTGAAGCCATATGCAATATATACGCTATAGGTTTATTTAGTTTGTGGACACTAGGCATACGCCGGTAGACAGACAACAGGCGAACAAAATGAACGACTGATGCCTATCCACACACCTATCAGGTCCGAATGTAGTGACAATATCGCAGTAATGAGATCAAGACAATTGCTGCGCCTATAAATGTCCCTGGCCGCAAACAATGCGTCTCGTAGACAATTATTTGTTGATGCTATGTGCTATCATTTTTGCTATAGGTGCATTTTTGTATTATCAAGCCAATGAGAGAAAGAAAAAAATACGACGTCTAACGACATCCTATAACAATTCTTTTTATGCAGGCCTATGGTACATCTCTTTATCATATTACTATTGTTGTTTCATGTATGAATCCGCATGCCCCCTATGTGTCCCTGACATGTACCGCTGTGTACGTTTTAAGCATTATTTCCATTTGTCACCTGTCAGAGAGATACGTGTCTTTGGAAACACTTCGTGCTTCAAACCGACACCTTTGTTTAAGTCCTGCTGGGTATGGTTGCAAAGCGATTTCGCATGAATTATTGATATATGCGCCGAGGAATAACAATTGCCACGGTGAAGTAACATCAGCGATAAGGTAGGTGTCATGGTTTTTAACTGTACAATTGTATATCAAATATTTATTGTCACGAGTTTGCTCTAAGAAACAAATAGTCCGAAAACTGAATTCTGCTTAAGATTTCGACAATAGTACGATTGCTTAAGCTTACATATTCATGAATGTCCTCATTGTAGCCCGACTAACGTTGTTCGATATTTAATGTTATTCTTGTACAAAACCAAAGTAGATACGATATATTATAAAGATCGGCTAATAGCTTTAATTACTGAAGGTTACCTTTGAGTGGATCTAAATACGTTTTTATTTTCTTTAATTATTTTTTCTGATGTTAACTGACTCTAACGTGTTTACCATACTTCATTCGACATTGGAAGCAAATTCCCTTTCGCTACGAAACCATTTATGTCACGAAGTGCTGTTAACTAATTGATTATGTACACTTTAAACTGTTTCCATTTTTAAAAAGTGTATCCTTCCGAACAGTAAACGCTTCGCATGAGTTTGGATATTACCATGTTACGTATATCCAAGTCCGCAGTGATTTAGTGATAGCGTGTGCGCTTACTAATCCTACTCAAATGTACTGTTTACGGGATCGAGTATATGAGTGAGTCACACGATGTGGCTCCGGCAATCGTGGGTGTGGTTTTTACTAGGTTTCATCCCGGTTTTCCACCGTAATGAGGCAAGGAACACGGTGAAGTGGACAATCCGTCGTCATATAAGTGAAATACCCTTGAGTGCGACGTTAAACCCGAATCAAATAAACATTTGACAGGTTATGCCACAATATGATTCTCGCGAGATCCTCTATGTGCTACGTAAATAAGACGGACCTCTGAGATCTACCTATTGAAAGCTACCTATTGTTTATGTGCGGATCAGTCGAATTCTCCCAAGATCTCTGAGGTCCTGTGGGGATATAATGAGAGTGACATGTTGTCGCATGTGATGATCAGTTTAATTCTCACCAGATTCTCTATGCCCTACGTTAACAAGGCGGTTCTCTGTGGTCCTGTGGGAATATTGTGAAAGCGACATTTTGTTGTGTGTGATGATCTACTGAGTGTAGTTTACTTTGTACGCAAATAATGTTATTATTATGTGGCGAAATACATCAAACAAAGCTTTGGGATCACAAATTCCCCTCTGGTGTGCATAGCCCCTTTTTTTGAAGATTATAGTCATCTGTCTGACAGGTGCGTTTCCAGTTTGCTGTAATTCAAACAAATGCGAGAATAGCGGGTTAGGGCAGGTGTCATTATTAGACACACCTGACAGATAGCTGCTAATTGCCAATATTTTATTTACCACCTTAATTAAACACCAGTGCCTAGAAGGGATATTTACACGCGACAGGTAGGCTAACGATCTGTTTTCATAACCGGACGAGTGGGAATGTCATACAAAACACCCAGAAAATCGCTCTTTCGCAGTTCAATCCATTGGTTTTCTTCTTAGTTTCACTGTACTTCAGATTATTTCACTCATATAACGGCGTGCCAGCCTAATGGGTGAAGGGAACCACCCTCGACTACAAAGACAACCTAATACATAGACATTACGAACCGATTGTTTCAGTAAATTCACTCCTGCACGAATTGTTATTTAAGCTAAATTTGTTGCTGTTTTTATTCAACTTTTCATGCTTGATCACAATCTGTCCAAGAAGGCTCGGTACTAATATTCTGTCCACACTCCTCTCATAGTTACACGGTAATTGACATTATTCCTGTATTTATTATTTTCAGTACGTAAATTCTCATTTTTAAACTGTTCATTCATTATTTTGGATATGTACAAGCCTTTCTAGGACACTTAAAAAGTATATATATATTTTATTTTACAAAAGCTATATGCTATTTGGCTCAAAGATTAGTTTGCTAGGCAATGATTCGATACAATGTCTTTGGTGGAAACTCTGTTCGAATGGTCAAGTGGATGTGTTTGGGGACTAATCCGGAGACATCGACCGAGACAAAAGAGTGTACCAGGGTGCATAACTCTGGTAGACATTGGGATAAACATATTTGGCTAGAGTCATTCAACAGTTTCAGTGGCTGTTTATTAGTGTATATGATTCTACAATGGTAGATTGAAGTTAATTTCTCTAGAGTATAAACTTCATGGAACGTTTCATTTGAACAGAAAATCTTGCTAAGCTTCATAGGTGACTTTATCCGTTCAATAATCGATATAAATAAGTATTGTCTCCTTTACGAGCTGTGTACATGTGTAGGTCACTTATGACAACTCGCGCGTAAAACCCGTTGCCAAACTTGACACTTAATTTCGAGTATTGTGGGAATTATATTAATTGGTCGAAACCAAGACAATGCAGGTGACCGAGTGGGAAATATATCAATGGCAGGTCGGTGGAGTGTTGGCTCCCTCAATCAAAGTCCCAGGATTCGATTTCCCCTGAAGACAACCAAATAAATATTCATAAATGACCATTTCTGAAAGAAGGTGTTCGCATTGCGCTTTTGGTTAAAATACTCAACGCACTTAACAAACATTCACGATGAACATATTTATAATACTTTGGTAATAACGTTCTGCTCTTAAATACACGCAATTTGACGGCAAAAATGTGTTGGGACAATCACGAGGAGTCATAATTTTCTCGGGTCCTTAGTTATACCCAGTAGTGAATGTTTACCTAATGATTATACATGCAGGCTGAATTTGTCTTCATGCAATCTTCCTTATTGACAGAAAAAAACACGAGTTCACGCTATTTGCGGCGTTTAACTGGTTGTCTGAAAAACAACTTTCACAGGAACTAATCCAATCCTGTGTGGAGACAAGAGACGGCTAAGTGAGGAAATTAATTTCATGTTTGAAAGTAAACCATGTTCTGGCAGTCCCAGAGAAACGGGTAAGTAAACCATGTTCTGGCAGTCCCAGAGAAACGGGTATTCTTTAATCAGCGGCTATAGAGAAAACATTTGTGTATAGCCGATGGTTAGTGAAACTATATATACATGTGCATTTATCAATTAGTATGCAATACTATAGACTACTTAAGCTCAACAGAGGACATATAATCCGATTTCGGGATACCAGAGTTCTGTCTGATGTAATCTTATTGACGCATTCAATTTCATAAATTAATTATCTGTTGAAACATTTCTGTGAATTGCATTCAAATTAAGCATCAGATATTAACTGTTTGCCTCCGGAATATGTTTTTCACATGTGGATGTATTTCGACGAAATATTCTTGAAGAAAATGTAATTTTTTTTACCTTTGAAAGTAATATGACCATAATTTTTTTAAAAAGAGTAATATGTATAGAAAAGTATATATTTTCTTCACCAGGAATACTTGCTCTATCTCAAAATGCCAAAATATCGCCATTGTAAGCGGGTGGCCGGATGAAAAGAGTTAATGGTATACTTATACCGTTGGGCCTATTTGAGAAGTACAACTCAAGCGAAGCATTTATCCATCGTGTACGTGCTGGGACCGTACTTTTTGAAGAGGCGACTTTCAATCTTCTTATGGATGCACTGTCTATACATAAAACGGAGATGATCCTGATGTTAACCCAACGGGGCGTGGCACGCTTGAAAGCCGTAGCATACGGTTTGTTTATGATGGTTCGTGACACGCAAAAGGCGTCTTAAGAGGTACTTCAAACCCCCATGTTTTCTTACTTTTGGGAAGGTCAGCGTCTGACATTTCTGATTATCTGCGGTTGGTACAACAACGTTGACAAGACGTTGCAAGAACACGCCAACCTATATATGCATACAGTTACCTATAGGTTTTTTTTATTGTAACAACCAATACTCGAATGTTTTATTCTAAGATTCAATAATGACTAAATAAATATTTACAAAGTGCAAAATGTATATTTGCATTACAAAAGTTCTGTGATTTGTAGAAGACCATTCCCTGCTCTTACCATTAACAAAACGACACATTTAATACCACGTGAGCTGTGTCTATGTTGGTTTGTGCATTTGAGTTGGGAACCCTCTTCAAATCACCATGTATCAAATAGGTTCACACAAATCATATCAAATCGTGCATCCATGTGACCATTATCTCCTTCCGTATGTGTTTCCGAAATGGGGATGGAAGCATGCTCTAGGAACTAGGCTCGTAAGTGGTACACTAGAAAGATCTATTGACTCAGAATGTTGTTTTTCGTCTAATCGTACTATTTTAAATCAAAACACTCACAGACGTATGGTTAGGACAGCGAACTAAATAAAAATTCTTGTTGACATATTGAAAGCATTTAAACAGAATGAAGCCGAATTCCGAGTTACTTGGTTTCTGTCGTGTTGTTTTTATAGAGAATAAATCCCAAGTGTTCACTGATTTATGTCTGTTAATTGTGCATGAATGATCAGAATCGAAGCTTTTGTTGGCAATTCTAATGGTATGACTATATTCACAATCAAAAATCGATGGAACTTGTTCTATAGATTGGACTACACAGTAATGGGTGTAGATTTACACACAAGAATGGTACGGAACAAGATATCCCCATTCTTCTTCGTATTGCTGTCCAACAGTACGTTACAAACGCAGAGCTCTCGACAGCTAAGTAGCCTCTTTGTATTACTACTTGTTATCGTCCTGTCTTGTCGGTGTGTGTTGTCAGCGACGTTGAAAGTGATTTCCTTTACCCATTGGACAGGCCGTCATATGGGCAAAATAGTGTCAAGTCGGCCTACCTCGTAATACCCCAAGCGAGCTAGCAAACAAACGATTTTAACGTAAGTTTGAATACTACCATGTTCTCATTTTGTAACCATCAAGTGCCATCAAGATTTTTAACGCAGACTGGCAACTTTGGGATAAACCTGCACCATAACTGTCTTACAAGGAAGTCACGAGAGGGCTCTACGTTTACAAACAAAAACAGGTTCATACGAATTTGAAAATGTGTAATGTATGTAACATATTAAAATTTAACCATTTTATTCATCGAATAACGATTAAGCTTGTTGCGATCTTTATAATATGTTAGTTGGATTGGGGTTACTCTGGTAGTTTTAAAAAGGGAATTGGATTGGTCTGCAGCTGATTGACATCATAACATAGTCCCGGTGTATTTATACACCTGTTATTCGTTGACACCGACGCACAATTTACGTCGTTTTCGCAAATATCACTAAATCAAAATGGTGCTGGTTTATGACCAAGCGGACTGCACGTCAGTCATTTAGGTACGACGCCGTATATATACCCAGCCCCCGGCCTCTCAAAACATATATCTAATTTAAACCGATTTTTTTTCTAGATTCACTTAACATAATGGTTAGATTTTACCTACCTACAATATTTATTTTTTTAAGGTTTTTATTTTTATTTGTGCAATGGGAGATAACTTGAACAAGACAACTCTGATGAGAAACTTTATTTAAACGCGAGGAAAAAAAATTTGAGAACATTGTTTTGAGAGACCGGCGAAATCGTCTGGTCGATTTCCATCCTCCACCATGGGTTTATATTGACGGGACATAGGGCTGTCGAGGAATTTAGCCCTATATTTTGTGCTACCCTTATGCCCATGGCTGCGGCCTACAACACTGATAAACGTTTCCGGTATATCAGTTAGCAATCTCGGGTTGCTTAGTATCCGGTTCAGCGATCATTATACATATTTGCCTAGGGTGACTTAATAAACAAAATCACACACCATAATCGCCCACTAGGCCGGGCTTTATAGGAACGGGCGATGTATATCATTGCTTTGTTGACACGTATATCGTATCACAGTGTCAGATGATTATCAGTACTAAACATAATATGGATAGTAATTATAAGCTTGTCTAAATTTGTAACAGATAAAAGTCCCGACAATGACTGATTACATTGTTTACTATTTGCTTTTACAGATTACTGCAAATGTTTAATTACAAATGTTTTGATATTATTGTTATTATACTTGCGAATAGTTCAGAAATGTGTTTCACGGACAAACACATACATTTTTTATTGAAATTATTTTCCTGTGTTTACGAGTCAAATGGTCGGTAAAAGAACACGCCATATTCGTTGTCAATAATTCTATTCTTGTAGAACAGAAAACTGTCACAGATTAGTTTGGTAAAATGAGCTTTGTGTCAGATATTGATACTATCTGTCAAAAATGCTATCAAAATATACACTAGATAGTGTAAACGTTTGACCATGTATACGTCAGGAACACAATCCTTCCTGTGGAAGGGAAAAAACACGGACAATTCATCAGAACATGTTCGTGTGTGGTGTTTGTATTCCATTGACATCCCACACTGACTATGCTGTGATTATTTGCTATAATTTGAGGTGGGTCTGTTTTCTTTCTTAGCATTCGCAACGAGACATGATTTCCAACTATAGCACTATAAACGGTCGTGAGACACGCCTAGATTATCTCCATAATAAGATAGCGTGGGCACCCCCACTAGGTCTTTAGTACTTGTTCAATCTCTGACTTTATCGATTTAATGACTCTATGGTGTTGGTGCTTATCCAGATGACCGATTGATCATCTTTCTGATATTGTGTCCAAACGACCTCACAGCACGAGTCCAGGATCAATGCCGACTAGTCCCATAGATTAAGAGTAGGAGTGTGAAATTAAACTTGAGATCCGCTGTTCCCACTCAACGCATTGACACAATCTGCATATGCAGTGGTGGCTGACAATAACAAGAGAACACACGCGGTTTATCAGGTGTATTTAAGTATTCAACCACGTCGTCCGCGCATGTGGTATTCTGACGTGTTTAATAAGCACAGGCCATATTAATAGGAACACCATTTTCAGAGGTGTAGTAAATTGGTTTCAGATGTTGCCAATTCCTGATGGTCTAACGTCGGGCACCAGAACGGATTTTTAATTTCTATCCTTGGGCTTTTGGATCAGGCTATGTGTTAAGGATCCTAAAATTTGAAGAAGTCACGGTAGGTCAAATGTTCTTTAGTTTATTTGTTTGTTTATTTGTTTGTTTGTTGATTGGGGTTTAGCGTCGTACTCAATGGTATTTAACTTATATGACGGTGGAGTGTTAACTTCACATTGCTCCTTGCTACAATGGCGAGAGAAACCCGAGAGAAAGTCTAGTAAAAAACACTCACGCGATTGAAGGAGTCACATCGTGTGACTCACTCATACCTGATAGTCGACAGACGGACTCGATCCCGTGAACGGTAAATCGAAGTAGGATTAGTAAGCGTAACGCTACCACTCATCCACGGCCGCGGGCCCCAAATGTTCTTAAGTGATGTTGAAGTTCTGCACTAGTTTAATGCAAGTTAAATTGATTGTATGCACTCGCTGAGTTCATACATACTATTTAAACTTGCGATAAACCACGCAACGGTTGACCCACAATAATCAGTAAACATTAGCAATAAATTAAATAAGTCAATACAAATATCAGAATGATTTACACTTAGGTGAACATACCTTTTTAATAGCATGGGTTTAAACAAAAAAGTATATAATAGAAAAGAACCCAACGAAGTGTAATTTAGTTACAAAACTATGTTCAATACATGTATAACTTAACGTGGGCTGACGGTTGGTGGGGTAACGCTTTGCCCTCGTGCATTTCATTTTAAGGGAAGGCTCTGAGCCATACCGTAACTATTTTTACAATTATTTTGTCGATATATTTGATAAGAGATCTACCCAATGAATAAGTGA
This sequence comes from Mopalia kennerleyi, assembly GCA_034783855.1. Taxonomy (NCBI): domain Eukaryota; kingdom Metazoa; phylum Mollusca; class Polyplacophora; order Chitonida; family Mopaliidae; genus Mopalia; species Mopalia kennerleyi. The sequence continues at coordinate 6,401 of JAVFBX010258792.1, read as the reverse complement.
TTATACATATAACAATGGTCGTTTATAGTTTGAGATAATATTCTGACTTTCATTATTTATTGACAAGGATGTATACAGCTTCGTTAGTAACAATGTCGACACTGGACATGGTGCAGTAAATATCAACATATTAAATGTAGAAGATTCTTGGACTCTTCATCATAGTTTACCACTATATTGTTGTCGAACATAACCAAGGCAACCCACGCACGATCGTCCAGGCTGATAAGCGAATGTCATTTCCGTTGTTCTGAGATACGCTTCCGGTGATCCAGTTTCCGGTTATTTGTAGCAGTTGGTATGTGTGGCTTTTAATCAGAAAATGAATTGTTTGTATACACATTATAACACTCATTTGATGCTGTTGTTATTAATGATAAATAAACGTCAATGCATTCCGTGGTTAAACACTGAAAATCCAGAGAACAGCTTAAATACACAATTACATTTTTGTCACCTGAAGTACGTACTTGTATGACGTCTCCATTGTCCCGAACTGCTATTCCACACAAGACAAATAATTGCCAATACTATATAAAGTTGTATACTTCAGAAATTTAACTTATTTTATTGCGGAGAATTCTACACAGAGATTTGTATATCTATATGAAGGTAAGGTTTGTCGGGATGAACTATACAGCTAGAAGAAGGTAATTAAATACCACCTGTAGTATAAAAACAATTCAGAAAATATTTAGCATTTGTTTAGTTCAACTCGTAGTTGGCTCTCATGTGTAAATTGGATGCACAACTAAACTTAACTAGTTTTTAGTGTTCCAGCATAGTGTGATAATATCAGGGCAACGCTGTTTATAATTATAGCAAGAATGTCAGTAGTTTACCTGGTCGTATACTTATCATATGATAATAACTTTTGTAAAACCATTTTCATGTCAAAATAATTCAGTTCTACGCGGTATACCATACTCATTTTTGATCTCCCCGATTTGGAAACGAGATTTGGCGGAAAATTTCTGGGACTCCCTCACTTGGAAACCGTCCCTCTGTGAGTGTTCAGCGACAGGACAGAATGAGTTTTGGTGAGGGTACGGGCCATACATATTTTATATTATTTTTTATTCACAACAGGTTTTATTTCTAACGGTTTCGTACGGCTGGACGCCGTATCTTTATTGACTGTATAATACAAGTGTATACGATAGATATTTGCATCTATGCTGAATGCTCACATGTATAATAGATTAATTTCATATCGTTTAACTTACACATATAACTGATGGCAGACCAGCGGACTCGATCGGTACATCGGAGAAGGGTTAGCAAGCGAACACACTAACCACTAAGCCACGACCGCAGCGTGATAAATGTTAAACTAAAAGCTGCCCATACTAACAGCAACAGACTTGTCACGTACAAACATCTTGTCATACGCTCAATATAATTTATGTTATTTTATTCTAGCTTTTATTTACCCTTAAGTACGACGTTTGAGACATACTCAAACGAAACTATTATTCGTCGCTTACTATTATATAATAGGGTGTAGCGATTCCATTTCGCTTTCGGATTTGTTTGGAAACATATACGTGGAAGTGAGGTTGTCACTGGGCAATAACGCTGGTACATCGCAGTGGTTTGTTCCACCGTTTGTATTACTGTCTCCACCATGCTTCTTACTTAAAACCTGTTTGTGTTCGTAAAGCTTGCTGCACCATTAATACTTATGTCATCACCGATGAAGAAGCCGATAGGCCTATGTTTGTGAAGTATTTTCATTGTCCTGTATTTGTTCTGTAACGTTTTTATTTGTTGCCGGGGGTTTCGCGTTCATTTCCTTTACCCATTGGGCTGGCACACCGTCGTGTGGGTGAAATAGCCTTAAGTACGACGTTAAACCCCAATCAAACAAACAAACAAACCGCCAAATAAATAAAACAATATTCAGTACGGGACAAAATACCAGAAAATAAATCTAAATATACCCACCTAAAATTTAGTTGTGTATTATGTAAAATTTATTTTCGTTCTATGTTAAAAATAAATGGGTAGAATTATTTCCACGTATACGGTCCTGATTCAGCAGTGCTAAGAGAAAAACTGCATGACAACAACGCCCGAAAACATCCTGGATGGTTTCTGTTTAATTGTGCCTCCGCCATACTGTCAGGGTCATCATATAAATGAAAAAGACCCGGATGAAACGAATAAATATCACGTATTGATTGGCGTTCATATGGAGGGAAAGGTAAACGCCATTCAACTGTTTTGTAAGCACAGGCTACGGATACAGATTAACTAAACAACAGGATATTAATAACTAAATATTGCTGAAAGAAATAATCCTAAGCCAATATTGACATGTGCTGGAGGGTAAAAAAGAAATCAAACATTGAGAGAATCAATATTTATTTTGACAAACTATTAATTAACCATCTATTTTTAGTAGGATTTGTTATTTACAGACTGCTATTATACCGAATCGTTGAAAACAAACCAATTACAATAGATAGTACATTTATGTAGATGATAGTTCAGATAATTTGCAATATTCGATGAAATAGTGTCCTTTATCGGAACTGAGCGCAGCGTTAATCAAATGTAATGTATTTTATATATGATGTCTTATTAGATCTCCTTTGATCGAGTTTCTGTTAGAATCAATAACAACCATCATCGTGACCAGGACATTTCTTTGTGCTTGTGATTAGAATTCCGAAAGCAAATATTTGTTACATATGATTAATGATTCGCCGGATTGTAGGCAGTTTGTTGAGTAGCATTCCACCTGTCTAGAGTGAGGGGAACTAGTGGAGACTTCTTAGGACTCGGTATTTTGATTTGCAGAAAAATCGATACAACCCACCCACCCATCTAACTAAACCATTCAACCAAATATAAATGGATGTCCCGGCGCTGAGTAGAGACAATGCATTAAAGTCCAATCTCAAGATAGCCATCCGGATAGTTTGGGTCATTTTCACTGCACGAGTTGCAGTTGCTTGCGATGTCAGGGGATTTTCCTTATTTGCATTGTTTTGATTGGTTGAGAAGAGCGTAAGACACATTACACCAATCAAAAGTAAAGAAATGAGGGGAATCCCCTGGTGTCCTAACTACAAATCGAACCGTCAAAATGCAACAACTGCTTCAGATTTACCCTTGTGTCTATCTTAAGAACGCTATAAGTACACAGGTCAAACCAATTTGTAATTCTCCTATTATAGAGAATCTCTCGGTTTGCAATATTCCACTTATCAACACTCCTTAGTCCTTTCTATACCTTTTGCCGAGCGACGGAAGCTCATCGTGTAACCCGAGAAATGCTAGAAGAATGTGGAACAGCCGAATCAGTACTTATCCCGGCCGCCTGTTGTAGAATAGCATCTAATTTGTTCCTGATGAGGATCAAGTACGGTCAACGATTTGCGCCATGTCTAAATACGGCATGATTAAAAATACAAACATGCCGTATATCAAATCACAATACAAATATTGAAAAAATATCTATTGGAGATTAGAATCATTCCTTTTTTTGGCTGTTCTTACGAATCATATTCTGAAATAACCAAAAAGTGTCTGTATATAATTGACCTTAGCGCTGGAGGAAATAAACTTTCCAACAGTATCAAAACATCTCGCATTTTATGGTGTACTAGTGTCAACTATTGTTGGAATACAACGCCGTCATTAACATGAAATACCCTTAAGCACGGCATGAAACTAGAAAGGGAATCTCGGCTCTATTCTGGCTTCTTGTTTTATAGCTTATCAGAATAAGAATTCTAATAGTCTATAACTACAGAGACTGAGTCAGTATTTGGTATTTTAGAAAAAAATGGATAAATTTGACCATTTGCTGCTTTGGGACGTAAAACAACTACGCAAATATCACAATGTTTGTAGAAGTTATGCCTATCTATTGTGCCTAATGCGTTTTTATTCCATTCGGTTTTGTCTAAGGATATCACCACAGTACTATTTATGGCTGAATTTACCATTCGTTTTCAGAAGTTGCAGTTGCATTGTCACAATTTATGAGTCAATATGATTAATGTCACACTAAGCGAATAATTCAAAATCTGCCGAATAGCGTTCATATCGATACAATGCAGTGTTCCGGTCATTGTATTTGAGCACCATCACAGCGTGTTATAACCACTAAGCTACAAGAATTATGTTTCACTTAACATCACCCACACCATTCTATTATCATTAGTCATGGAATAACGACGTGAGTGCTACTGGCAGGTTAGTATTTCACCGTCTACTGATCAAACAGCCGGCAAATTGCTATTGGAAATAAAATCGATTTGTACATGCACTACGGCAATCAGAAAGGTAGATGTATATGCGAACTAGCCACAATTACTTTATATTATTGTATTTAGAGTCTAATGCCACTGCATTGTATATTGAATTAAGTTAAATTATTGAGTAGGCCTTTGATTACAATGTGGCTTACGCGATCAACCAGATGCCCGTTACAGCAATAATACTGGAGATAAAACAAGTTCTATATAATATATGGCTATAAGCACAAAGGGCGCTTTCTCTGTAACATACAGCCCTTTGTCTGATTAATAAAAGAACATTTCAGAATTAGAAAAGCTGTAGTATATATCGATAAGTTGTCAGTTGTCAGGCCATCCTGGTATAAATTCACACCTTTTCAAATTCAATTCTCATATAGATTGAAACGGCGATAAATGTCTTGTACAAAAGTCGATGAAATGTCCCATTATATTTTAAAATGCACAAGATAAATAACTAAACTGCGTATTTTATTTGTAATATGAAGATTTCTGACTATCAATATTGAAATGCTCATAACAATTTAAAACCCGCCAGCTCAAATCCGATCTACAGTATATATAGTGCCATCAGTGATCTTATGCTGCATTCGCGCAGAATTTATAAAACGCACATGGTACCATTACTTCTGTTATACCTCTTAAGGTCTTGAACTGTCTGTGATTGCATTTTTCTCTGATTACTTTGTACATGAATATAACAGAAACTCCTGAGCTACTTCACGTAATCATTTACTTTTACGAGCTTTCGGCCCACAAATTGGAGAAAGTAGCGTGGAGTAGCTTGGGGTTTCTGTTTTATTCATTCAATTCAACCCACATAGGAGTCTTAAACAAAACATTATACATGTTTGTAGCTGTGTTATTTGACAGTGTGTTTATATGTGTATAAATCCCACACTATGTGTAACACCTAACACGTCTACATAATCTAACCTTTTGTGACTCCCAAAATTAAAAAAGAATATTAATATTTCAAATTATGTTCTTTAGTCAACTCAATGTCAATTTTGGCCCAAATATTACAATTTGTATTGCATATTCGACTACCAATACTATCTAATTAGCTGCAGGTGTCTTTGAATTTTGTTATTACTATAGTAAGTTCTGCATTTTAAACAGTCTGGTTAGAACTGTTCCTGAAATGCAAAGTTGACCGGGGTTTTCAGTAGGAGGTCTAGTCATGTACATTGAGGCTCAAGCCGTCGTTTATTGTCTTATCGTCCTACTTGTATCGCTCACGTGTTAAAGACTCCGTCTGTTTCCCCAGGTATTCGAGCTAGTCACACGATGTGGCTTTGAAAATCACGTGGGTGGATTTACGAGGTTTCCTTCGTGCTTCCACGAAGCAAGGAGTAGTGTGAAATGGATATTCCATTGCTATATAAGTGAAATAGCTTCGAGTACGACGTTAAACCCCAGTCAAACCAGCAATCTCAATTTAATGGTATGGTGGGTATGTACTGCTGGTCATTTAATTGTGCCCCATCTGATAGCCATCTACTCGATTTTAATTAGCATAACAACCAACTACGGTGCGTTACCGGCACTCAACCTCCAAAATTAACAAAATAGTATATTTCATAAGTATTTTAGTATTTAGCCTGCTAGCACTGTCCACTAAATATTAAATAAAGAAGTGAAAAGAATTAGAACAAAAATAATCAACCTAAAATACAAAAACTGATAATAAAAAAGCGCTGTGAGACGAAAACAAATTAATGCCTCTATAGCTCAGTTGGCTAAAGAGATTATCCTGCTCATTGGTTTTCATCACAATGAAGATCAAGTACATTTTCTTTCTTGACATTTTAAAATTTTGTATGTGTCAATTTATGGGAACTTTAGTGGAAGCTCCAAAGGCAGTCGCCCCGTGGGGTAGCGGGATGGCCAGTCCTGCAGAGTACTCCCTCGGCTTCCTCAGTCGATCGTAAGAGGCGAGAAAAGAGCACAGGGGCTCGGTACCATAGAGGCCGTCAATATACATACAGAGAATAAAAAAGGGAGGACACTCCGATTCGAGCCGGCTTGTACCGTGGTGAAATTAACCTACTCAAGTCCACTATAATCGCATAAAATAAATGAATACCACCTGTTCCTGTGAGACAAATAGTTCATCTTCAAATCCTA
>JAVFBX010258791.1:0-32692 GCA_034783855.1 Mopalia kennerleyi | reverse complement strand
TTCGGAGTGGATCATATAGCGAACCTTTATTGGTTCTTTGAAGAACCCTCTAAAAATGGTTCTTTGAAGAACCCTCTAAATATGGTTCTTTGAAGAACCCTTAAAAATGTCGTTGAAAAAATGCAAAATTTGCTTGGAAACTTCTACCAGTTCGACAATCGCAAAATAGAGAACATGGACGCAGGATTTCAAATTATCACGTGACCATATACTCGTTTTCATTTCGCACAAAGAATCATTTTTACTAGCAAAGAACCCTTTTTCACCTCGAAGAACCTTTTGGTCGTTGATTTTGTCTGAAGAGCCATTTACCACCATAAGTTTTTTGAAGAACCTTCGTGCCATACGAAGAACCATTTCAGAACCTTTTTTTCTTAGAGTGTATAAGTTAGTAAAAAATTGCTGCAGACTGGCACGCGTCATTTGCATTTTAAACCGCGACTGCCAATTCTTGGAATAGGTTCCATAGAATAAACAGTTGTCCATGGCAGCAACCGAAATGTTAAGTGCTATGTGGTGCATACATACCAAGACGAATTTGTAAGTTTGCCATCTGTAGAAGACCGTTTGACAATTCAATGGTAATCGTTTCCGAGCAATTACAAAAAAGAGCGAAGCAAATGACTGTTGTGTAAATAGACAAATCAGGCTTTTGAGCGCAGGTGTAACCGGGAAGACTACGAAGAAGAGAGATCTATTATAGATAAGGTATATAATTAATTGGCGCCCCCTTCCCCGAGGACGGCACAAGGCAGTTGCAAAATACGTGACCGGATTGCAGAAACGTGTTTGACGTCAAAACGTAATGCCTGGGTAGACATGGCCTGTTAAAAAACCTTGCATTCCAAAACCACACACGATTTTACATCTCGATTTGTGTATAATATGTGCCCTCTCACAGCACAGTGAACGATGGCTGTATAATCATTGTGGTAAAGTCTATCTGTTTTTCGTATATTCCTTCACAAAATTAATACAGATGGTATGAAGTAAAATAATCCTGTCTTTCACATTGCCTGCTTTGTCAAATTTATTTAAAGGGGATATAGTTTCGACGAGGATGGATGTGGTACAAACAACATCGTTGGTGCTTCGCTTCCAAATTGTGCGGTCAATACCATATGTAGGTCATTGGATGCAGCAATCTACCGAATGACACAGAAGAGTTCATGTATTTGAAACTCGACTGTTTCTGTTGCATGGATCTTGGTATGATGCAACACATTGTTGTACCTTAGTTCCGTTTTTGTTATAAGCGATAATGTTTGAACTTATAAAGTATTTAAAATTTGTTGGTAGTTATTCCCGAATTTTTTTAATTACCTGTGTTTCGTCTGTTTATTTTCAATTGATTTTAATTTAATTTACCATAAACGTGTGTTTTATGCGTGTTTGGGCCCCTGAGTAACCCCAGATTTCAGCAAAGAGCCCCCTTATGACTGCCATAAGGCTCTTGACGGAGAGGGGTGCACTATGAAAAGTTATCTTTGCGGCCCTTCAACGAAGAGTAAATTGGCGCATGTAAATTTGTATTTAATAAAATATAATTATAGTAGAAGTACAGCACATACTATTTAAATTTTCGCTTCCAGGCTTACAACTACTTTATCAAATTGTTTTCATGTTTCCATCTGCAAAGATGCCCCGGGTTTATTACAGCGTGAAACACGGAGAGATAACTGAAACAGATGCTGCCACTAAGAGATTTATAAAGTCGATACTCACTCCAAACAGGCGTATAGTTAATGTAATGAACTGCTTGAGCAACATACTTAAAGTTAACGATATAAGGTATTGCTTAACTCCCTGGGCTTAAAATCTATTTTACTTAATATTGAATATTCAAACTTCATAACAGTGGAAAATATATTCGAAATTTCAATTACAAGTAGTTTAATTTGAGCCTTCCATTTATTTAAGTCCAATGATATGGTTTTGGAATGTAATAGTGTTATTACAATAGGTTAGGCTATCCTGTGTTTTGTTATATTTTGAGATCTTGTGTGTAAATGTGTATTCAATCGGAATATGCTGGTACTCAATAAAGATATTAAAATAGTCCTACCACTTAGTATTAGACACCTCAGATTTGAGACTTGCTTATTCCTGAAAAACAATTAATCGCATAGACGTCAAATTTGTCGCATTTTAAAGGGGAACATGAGGCATCAAAAGTGTGTTAAAGCTATGTCTAGATTTCTACGTTTATTTTCATTTTACGAATTTTGAAGGTTGTGAAGACAATAAAGTCCATTGAAATCCTTCTCACCATAAGATCTAAAAACGAGGCGCCTTTTCTTTGTTGAAGGACTACTTCTCTACATGTACTTATATATTCGATGTGTCAGTCAGTACATTCTAAAAACTAAACCATAGTTATTGTATTTTCTTTGGTCTGTCAATATTAAGTCAAAGTGCAACAAGTTTCCAATTTATAATTGGACACATTTTTAATCCTGTATATTCTCCCTTTCCACGAATATATAGAGAATATTACACAGTGAAGTTTGAATACTATAAATATTGCTCGGGTGACTGGTTGAAAGAGATAAACTATGAGACATAAACTTACATGCATGTACAATGTTCTATTTATTATTTATATCCACTATAAAATCAAAATCCATGTCAAATTCCCCGATCAGCTGTAATCTCGCAAATGTCAGAATGGGACTGTAATCCTACGCCTGAATGAAATAAAACCCTAATTTATCAATTAATATGTATGCATTATAAAGATATCGATTTTTGCTACCTTACAAGATTAAAATTTCTTATACGTTATCCAATTAGATTTGTCATACTTTATATCTGTCCGACTGTCTTGCATACGCTTGATTCCGTTTTCTGCTAAAGCACGAAGCTGTTGAGCTCAACACTTTGAAATATGGCCGTTTTGTTATATTTAAGTATCAACGCATTTTCTCTGACTCGTTGAAATCAATTCACACCCGCAATTCCATTAAATTCGTGTTTTGTACAGTACAATCCTGGGATTTCATTAATATAAAAATAACAAATCTGTACAAACTTCTGCGTCATAACTAATCCAGCGGTATTGGATTTGGTTTGGATATGCAATTAAACCCAATTGTGATGGCCAAGGCTTTATTGGGTACAGTTGTTGAATATGAAGTCGACTGACGTTATATAGCGTTAAATCTCAATTGGGCGCTATACAGCCGTGTCCATAAATCGCTATATGTTATACTTAAGTTTTAAAAACCATCATTTCGTGTTTTGTTTAATTTTCTGAAATAACAAAATGCATTTAGATAGTTTAGAATATAAGAAACTTTTGCGAATTCTACTTTGTTTCACTCTAGCCATTTAGTGCATCGCGGAATAGCTTTTGCAAAAGAAACAGTTAGGCCAAGAGACAGACAGACGTATAATTGGAGAAAGGAGATTAATACGAGATATAGTACACTGTCCCAATGATCGAATGTAGAAATACTCTATGTTAATGGCTAATTTACTATCGCTGCCAACTTTTCCTTTTACAGGAGCACAGACAGTGAGAAACTACGTGTCAGGAATACAGCGTCGTTTCTTATGTCATTTAGTCGGGCAGTAAGACCTTAAGATAATGTGTTTTGGACAATGCGGTTCACAGAATTCCTACTATCGCAGATCTCTGTCAGTATAAACTGTACATGTTTTTTCAATTCAAAAGAGCGTTTGGCCTTTTATATACATTTTATTCATTTAAAATGAAATTTAATCAAACGTGTTTAAACATTTTAAAGCAGCTTAAACTAGAATTATGACTCCGGGCCGGTTTGCGCTTGTTTATTTGTTTACAAGCAATATGATGTTGGGTGGTTACAAAATGACATTTATGGTAGCACAACATTAGACATGTTCTAAACAAGTTTTTGAAATTTCGTTATTTCCGATAATTTTGAATATATGTCTGAGCGTCTAAAAGCTGTTCCGCGGATTTGTTTGTTTGATTGGAGTAAAACGTCATACTCAAGGGTATTTCACTTATATGACGATGGATAGTCCTCTTCAAACGGTTCATTGCCTAATTACGGTGGCAAACCGGGACTAAACCTCGTAAAAACCACCTCCGCGATTGCCGGAGCCACATAGTGTGAAGGTCGACATACGGACTCAATCCTGTGGATGGTATACATTGGAGTAGGATTAGTAAGCCCACTCACTTATCTCTAAGCCACGCGGCCGTAGTTCCGTGGAAAAAATCATTTCCGAAAAGTATCATTGCTTACAAAATAATTGTGTATAAAATTCATCAGAATATGCAAGTTTGGAGAAGATTCCTAAAGCTGGGGTCATATTACGCGAATTTCATTCGCTTGTGATTCCAGTGAATATTTGATACCGAATTTATTCACGCGATTTTTTAAATTTTAAGATCGCCTGCACATTACATCACGCAAGCTCGGATGCACTATTGGTCACTTGATTACAATATGGAGGTCGATATTTTATTTGTCATGTATCGTTTTCAGCATCTGTGAATGCTTAAGGGAGTCGCCGGTAATAAATATTCGGCCGAATTTATTAAACACGCTAAATGTACGGCGGAAGTAGTGATGCAGACGACAGGGTACGTTTACCCAAAAGACGTGGGACGTTTACTCAATACTCAATGGGCAAGGGACGTTTACTCATTGGACAGGGGACGTTTACCCATTGGACAGGGGACGTTTACCCATTGGACAGGGGACTTTTACCCAAAAGACAGGGACATTTGTCCAAAAGACACGGGGCGTTTATCCAAAAGAAACGTGACGTTTATCCAAAAGGCACGGGACGTTTACCAAATGGACACGGGACGTTTACCAAATGGACACGGGACGTTTACCCAACGGACAGGGGACGTTTATCCAAAAGACACGGGACGTCTACCCAACGGACAAAGCACGTCTAACCAATGGACAGGGGACGTTTACCCAATGGGCAGGGACGTTTACTCAATGGACAGAGGACGTTTACCCAATGGACAAGGGACGTTTAGCCAACGGACAGGGGACGTCTACCCATTAGACAAGAGACGATACCAATGGAGAGTGGACATTTACACAATGGATAGAGGACGTTTAACCAATGGACATGGACGTTTACGCAATGGAAGAGGACGTTTACCCAAAGGGCAGGGGACGTTTACCCAATAGGGCATGACGTTTACCCAATAAACATCGGCCAACGTCCCCTGTAAACAGGGTACGTTTACCCAATGAACAGGGGACGTTTACCCAATAGCCAAAGACCGTTTTAAAAATCGATGAGAGCCCTCTGTTATTAACAGAAATGTGCAGTGAAGATTTATTTTACTCATTCTACACATTCTTAGCAACAAAACAACAAAATATAGCATCTTAACGGCTTTATTGTCGTTTGTTCTTTGATTGCTGTTTTGCTATAATGTATCTCTCCTTTGTCAACATAGAGCTTGTCAGTCGGGTTATGTGATCTGCGATATGTCACACCATTCGCTTCACTTCGACGTTCGTCCTACATACTTTCTAGTTTTTGTAAAATGGGAATGTTTATCTTGAACAGTAGGCTTGTACTGATGGTAGGAGCTAATACATTAAAGGGAAGACATCTGCTTTATCAATAATACATGACATTATATGTTGAGAATTCTTCACATGAACTAGGTATATTTAAGTCTGCACGATCTTATTCGTATCCTCTACAGCGTTTTGGCTTCTAGCTAAAATACACCACTTGATAGAGAATGTATAATGTAATAATGGTATCGAATACCAAGCCTTCGGCATTATCTTGGATGTACATCTAAAGGTCGTGTTTGGAATACTGTTATTTTATCTTGCTTCGTACTTCAAACCAAGTCCATCTACCTGATAAATGTGTATCGATAAGGATATTCCAATGCAATAAGAGTAAATTGCTTTGGGTAGAAATCACAGTATAAACCTTTGTTGTGTTGATTGCTGCGGCAAGATAATTAATGTGTATAATATGCACATTATTTATAGAGTATAATTAAAGGTTGAATGTAATCTGTTTTTTGTTATAAAAGTAGAACTTACACAACAATATCGGTCAATTCATTACAGACATGAACTTTCATTATAAAAAAAGACAAATATTTAATTTTAAAATAAAGTCTGCTGTGGCCGAAGGAGTCATTTATAAGGACATTGGATTGTCTCGAACACACTGATCGCCGGTTACCGGTGTTGGAGGGTGAGTTTGGAACCAGTCACAATCAGGGCGCCACATTTGACCATGGTAATTTGCTTACCCAAGCTCACAGTTTGAATGCAATTCCTACAGTACCTCTGTTTTGTGTCTGGGTCATCACCCATTGGACTGGTAATATGTAGCTGTTGAACGGAGGTTTGCGTTTGGACAACAGCAAATCGAACACACTCAAATCAATCAAAAAGGGAATCAACATAATTTGAAGTGGCTGTTTATTTGGTGTAGTTTATATGTGTTACGGTGTATTAATCTTATATCAAAAGTATCGTCCAAAAAACAAGCTGTCCCTTGCAAAGGACACTAGATAGGCCTACGAGTTTTATACTAACATCACAACATCCGCCACCAATGTGCCAAGTGGAGTCATTCCGCCTTAAAGCAAAGGATTCACACTGCTGTTCGACAATGCTATGTGATTTCTAAACTTGGCTTTGTATTGGCATAGCATCAATCCATCCCAGCTTCGTCCCATTATTATTCCACCCAACACATCATATACATTTTATAAAGTAGTCTTATGTCAATCACTGTTACTGAAATTCGCTACCGGTTGTAGATCCACGTACTGCAAGGTAAGCACACACAAGAATACTGGATAACCCGAACAGAGATAACGGACATTCATATATAGTGCAGAAGCATCGTTTAACGGCCGATACTAAAAAGCCTTCAGCATTGTAGTCATTTATGTCAATAATTCTGGAGGTTAACTCGGATGAACATAGCCTATATCTGGTACGAGTACGTGCTCTTTGATGAAGACGTCTTTGACCACAGAAAGCGAATCTTAAGAGCTTTCTCTTTAATCTAACAAAGTAGGTAGTGTTTACTATTCATTTCTTACGCTATCACCACCCATCGTTTCCTCCATCTGCCAGTGATTACTGCAGGATGAACACAATTGAGAATACCATGAAATACGGTTGTCCCGGGAGTGAAATGGGCAAATAATGGACCGACTTCTGTGTCTGCGAGTTGATCTCGATATAAGCGTATACTATAGAGCATTGTTGTTATAATTTAAGAAAAGAATGACTTTGACAATGATTTGTAAAGTGGAACTAAATAGAAATGTAACAATAAAGGAACTGACATTTAATTGATATTGGTATATTACTTACTATATATGCTATGCGTATAAGTGCATGGGAGTTGGACGAGCTGTTCATCAATTGAATAGTAAGGACGTAGAGGGCCACCATTCACGAGCATGGTTCTTGCAACAATTGGAATCACAAGACGCCACCTTGCACGTATTTATCAACAGAAACAACGAATGGTTTTAAAACCTATTGGCGTCGATTATTTGACCTGCCATCATGTTTCATATTGTGGAACCCGGTATTATTTACTAAAAGAAAATTAAAACAATACTAGTAAGATTTTTATACCTTATGTGTATCATAAATAATAGGACAAGCTATACACACCGAAATAAATGTAAAGGTATTGTCAGTAGATCCCACCCCAGCGTAACAGTGAAAAGCATTGGGTAAACAATAAAGCAGCCAGTAAATTGGACCAAACAGGCTGGCATGGAATTTGACCTTGCCATACACCCGTTAAACAAATGATTAAGTCTGGGGAGACTAGGCATCAATCGATGATCAAACACGTAAAAGTACACCAGACTTCCATTGGGTATTAAGTTTTCAAAATACTAATTCTGCTGGACAGTCATAATAGTTGACAAAGTACACCACAACAACAATAACACAGTTTTAACTCCTTAGAGATAATATACCCTGATTAGAATACCCTTTTGTTTCAGGGTTTTCCATGGGCAGTTTTATGAGGTGCAACAGTGCACCCAGCTGGACTTAAAAAGAAGTCAACGTTGTTATGTTTTAGCTGCTTGGTCACAAACGCTAATGGTATACTTATTAGAAATTCGTTGAAAAGAAAGATAAAAAATGGTGTTATAACATTTACTTGAAACGTATTAACCGACAACACAAACGAACTAGAGAATTGAAAAACCGTTGTGTAATGACTAGTTTCCACACTAGATTCCACAGAGAGTTTGCTCACACGGCTTAAGAAACGCTTGCAATAAATAGCTCATGTCTTTTCTCCTTGTGTGTCTTTCTCTGTTTTAAACAGGTGCTTTTGATCGCCCTGCAGAGTATACATGATCGAACGGCTGTCTCTACAACTCGTGCATCAACCCAATTCCGGTGTCCCAACCACCTGTGACGCTACGTGAGCTGCCAACATGTTTCTCTGATAACCCGTTCAGATAACCTCAGATTGTTTTGATTAAAATGTAACGATGTCTAGAATAAGCTGAAATTGTGTACCAAATATCTGGCTAGAACTGTTTATAAATTTGATTATAAAATGCAACGTTACCATTTTTCACGCTTCGCACATTTTCAATCACTGTTGTCTACGAAACACTAAACAACAATCCTGTGTTTGACATTCCCAGAACATAAACTTTTAACCTAACAAACGATTTGTGGTATATGCACTAAAATTAATTTTTAACTTATAAACTTGTAGAATCAACCGATTGTCAGGTGCACTATATATTCCGGCCAAACGATTTCTCTCATTTAGTAATATGAATCAGAAATCGGTTCCTTACTAGACGATTTGAGAAAACGACATTGGTCGAAACCAATGGGTCTGGCGATAGTTCTTCTGGACTTATTTTAAGACATTGACCGACAGAGACGGGCGCGCCGAGTTTTACAGTTGTACCGTACTATAGGGATTGTATAAAATGTAAAACAAAAAAGCAACTGTTTATCCAGAGTTAATTATACTGTTGTTACACATTAGAAAATAACTGGACAAAAACCTTCTGGAAATATGATGCCTATTCCTTTATAAACGAGTTTTTGTGTGTGTAAACATCTGCTGCCAACGAGGACTTGGGCCCAGTTACAAGAACAGTTTAACTTAATGACATGTTACAAAGCAAGAACATGAAGTAAAACAACGGTGTCAGAGCTTATTAAGCGTAGAGAACGATTTCAGAGATATGTTCTTAGGTTATGATTTTCACTCAATTATATTGTTCTTTTGTCCCTCGATGATGTTTTCATAAAAAGTTTGTTTATAAATCAGCCTGTAGGTTAAAGGACGATAACAGTGCTTGTATGCACCTCTCTTTCCAAAGCTATACTAACAAAGCCTTTTTTATATTATTTGTTTAGTATATACCTGTATACTCCACTCTGGGGTCGCAGGGTTGATGTCGAACACATTTAATTTGTAGGCTGAATTCACCCAGCCCGATCTTGCCTAAAAAATAGCGCTTTAATTTCAAGCGACGAAGTCGTTGTGCAATTCTTTTATGTTGAGCGCCAAACGACAACTGTATTCTTGAAGTTGTTTTGGTTTGAGATCAATCCACAATCCATCAACTACAAAGAGTCAAAGACGATGATATATCATCAATCATCGTTATCAATCTGTACTTGTTGCGCAGCTTGTATAATTTAGAAGGTTTAATTCGAGTTGCATCAACAAAATGCTATTGCAAGCTATCCTGTAATATTCTAAGCACATGCAAGATGGGCTCTCTCCAGGGACAATCGCACCGTTTAATCATCATCTGGACTCTCGCGCGTCTGTTCCTGTGTAACGTCAGCAGTTTTTTTATCAGCACTGACGTAACACTTTTGGCGAATACAAATCAAATTTTGTATGCAGCTTTATTATAAAAAGATACAAATCAAGTTTAAGTTTCACAAAGATTTGTGAATTTTTGCAATATTTTGGCGAAAATCACTTGTAAAACCTGAAGAATATCTGTTTTTCGCAAAGTCTTTCTTATGGACAATCAGACATCAAACTCGAATGTTGCCCATTTTGTCAATTTTGTAACATTCTACCTTTCGAAAATTTGAAAATTTGAAAAACATTAAGGATACGTCTATCCGCCTTACACATGAGCATCAAACGGTATGAGACTTACGTTTTGCGCTACATACCACGTCTTGCTTTGATATATAAACAATGATTGTCTCACAGTGTAATGCCATATTCCTAAAGATGGTGGTTAGCATTGTGATTTGATACTTGTAACCAGCCATGTATCAGGTGCGGCGATCACTGATGTGTAATAAGAGATAGCTCACACCATACCACATAGTATGTGTTTTATTGAGTATTAACATTTAGGAACATAATTGTAGAAAGAGCACTGAGAATTAATCCTTTGCACGCAGGGCTGACAGTGCCCCTAGCGGACCAATAGAATCCATCTTTAGATAATCCAATCATGTACTTCGATCAGAGAAATCATTTTGTTCACTCAGGCTTACTAAACAGAAAATTACTATGAACATGAGATTTTTGATGGGTTTGAATTAATGTTCAATATGAATTATTTATCATTGATCACTAGCCGATAAACTTAACCAGGGCTAAGGACAAATCATAAATACTTCGGAGTTCATTTATGATCAATATCAGCGATTAATAACGTTACAGACGAGCTGTTGGTTTGATTTTATAACAAAATTTTTTTTTGTTTTATTATGCTCTTTATTTTGCCATTTCATACAACAGTGAAATTAAACACATAATATAATTTCATTTACTTGCACTGTACGAAATGTCTGTAAATTTACAGTCTGAAGCACTGTATAATGGTACAGTACTTTGCGCTGTAAAAAGTTTTACAGCACTTTCCGATGTTATTTCACTAAAGTCATTGTAAATTTACACCATCGCATGTAAACCTACTTTAATGTGACCGTTTACAGCATATGTTTTTTACACTGTTTTCAGGTGTATATGGAAACAGCAACTCCAGTAAAATTACAGAAGGGGTCTGTTTTTTTACCAGTCTACGGTTAATTTACAACGGTTTCTGCTGTAATTTTACAGTAGCACAGTGCACATTTACTGTAAAATTGACAGTAATGGGGTCTGTGTTTAAAAATACGAGCTATTAAGCCGGTAGTTTTACAGTAAAAAACACTGGTCACAAAATTGCCAGCACTTTTCACTGTATCATAACAGTTAGTGTTTTTACAGTCAAAGTTTGCAGTGAATTTAAAGTAGTTTCTACTGTAAATATACCAGTGTTTCAGGTGTAAAAATACGAACTGTTAAGCCTGTAATTTTACAGTGAAAAGCGCTGGTCACAAATTTGCCAGCACTTTTCACTGTAAACAAAACGGTGTTATGTTTTACAGTGTGCCTAAAATATATGGTACGGCATAACTATACATACATACCTACATAATATTACATATTAGTCCGTGATTATTCTTTGGGCATATGAGATCTTACACTAGTAGATAATTACACTACAGTCCCCTGTGAGAACATTTATAGAAGATCAATTAACCATTGGCTGTTTTGCCAGATGTGCTTAAATTTGAATTTATTTTTCAAATAAATATACTGTTCCATTCTGATATACTACTTCAGTTTGATTTTCAGTTCTGCAAAAGATTGACACTTTTCTTGACACCTTTTGTTATATATATAGTATATTATTATCAGGAGAACGATAATAAGTGGGCTAATGAAATCAGTGAATTTTGGCTATGCTATAACACTGTTAATTATGGTTAGATTAAGGACAATGCCAATACCAATGTAAATCCTCTGAGAAAGAGACTCACATAGAAAAAAATACCGCTTGACAATCATGAAATAAATGTTTTACAATTTCACTAGCAGAGTGGAAAAACTACAGCTATCATTTTCTCTGATTTTCGTTAATGATAATGCTCTATTAGTAGCAATTATGCTGTGAATGATACGATACTGAAACCAATGTAGTTTTGTGTTGCTACAAAAGTGAAATGGCAGACTATACGTAATGAAGCTTTACTGATACAAGTTTCAAAAACAGTTTCATATTGCTTGATATGTTTTTCGCTTGGGTTTGGTAGTGACAACATGTTTTGATATAACTTGTTCTTGCATTATTCTAAGTAACATACTCTTTGAATGCAATAAAAATAGGTTATATCCCCCGCCACGTTTTTGACACCAGTGACTAATGTAGTTAGTTATTCAACGCAGCGTATTCTCTATAGCCTGCCACCATGCTGTAATGATGATCAAACAAATTCAACGACCGACTAGTGCAACTCCTGTAATTGTGAGCTCCCATTCGACTGAACGGACATCAACTGATCGATCACAACGAATTGGTTCTTGTTAACAAAGAATTTCGGCTGACGGGGCTTTGCGAACTGATTATACAATTCCAGTGTCCGAATAGAGCAATATAACATTCATATATAGACTGATATCATATAACACCGGATCCATACAACCCAAACACTTAAAACACAGTATAAGTTCCTGACGGACCTTTGCAGTCTGAAATGCACAGTGTCCAATTCACTTCGCGGAAAGTACAGCAATTTCACTGAGCAATATTAAAACATTGTAACTTATAAATTTTACAGTTTTCAATAGCTTCGTATATATTTCCTTGTTGTTGATATAGTTAATATTTTTAAGTGAATATTGTGACCTGGTTATGTAGTTTCAACCAATGGACATTATTAAAGAAAGTGTCATGATCGGCTCAATACACATAAAATACATAATGATAACACAAACTACGAGCTTGAATCCAGTAAACACATAATTCAAAAGAACAATGCTCATCAAAACCCTCACATGATCTCCTACATGATACATGACAACGACAAGAGTGATTGATTGATTGGTGTGTTACGCCCTGCTTCAAGATATTTCACGTGTATTCCAAAAATAATTTACACTAGCACAGCCATAAAATGTAAAGTGTTTTGATCTGTTGGAAAGGTAATCTGCCACCAATGCTAAGTGAAGACATGGAATTAACAAAAATATATCCGGTGTACAATGACAGACTGAATATAATGTTTGATAACAACTAACCAAGTTTGTGATTTGGTTTAAGAAAAAATGCCACAATATCAATACCTCAAAACAAACAGAACTTAAGATGATGTTTATATTGCTGTTGAAAGGCATTTTATACTACACCATATGTGTGTCGTTTTTCAAATTTAGCATACTTATGTCAACAGAAAATACCTGATCCGGAGCTTAAATAAATAGCTAGCAAGAAGCTGTCAGCAGTTTAAATATAAGATCCATAGTCACTCTTCTGCTCCATCTGCTATGCAAATAAATAGCAATTTTCTCGCAGCTAGAGTTCTGGGACTGGGAAAATATTTACATATACAGTAACTGTGAATAATGATAACACAACAAACAAGGAAGGTAAACTATGTGTTTGTTCATATGTCAACTGCTCGTCCTTCTGTGATAAATCGTTCTATACCTTTGACAAAGACTAGGCGTGCAGCCCTTCGCTTCAAGTTAACCCATGTATTACAATAGTGTCCTATTATCGGGTGGATGGAGGGAGCTTCCTGTTGCTCTACTGCTCTCAGAGCCAACTGCAACTGACTACAAGCTATTGTTATACGATAACAGTCCCGAGGGCACAGCAATACAATTGCATACATTCAAGTATTTAGTCTTCAAAGAACGTCAGGCTTTTTATGCATACTACTATCTGGGCATGTCATATTTTAAAGGCCCGTGGTGTTAATTATTAAGCTCGCATCACCATATGAGTTTACTGGATCAGTCTTTTTTCCATAATCTTATCATTGCATGTATTGTAAGTTTTATTCAGAAACTTGTCACTACATGTACCCTTGGTTTGTGTGCTACTATATTGCATGTATAATGTCACTTTCAGTTCTCGTGCTTTATGAGTGACGTATGTTGGCCGGTACTGTTTTACTCAGTATTGTACCATGCCCTGATGAATGCAATTTGTAGATGTTAAGGCATCGGTAAACTTTGAAAATATAGTCTAGTTGACCAGATTTATTAATTGTTTATGTGTATTATGGCAAATTACTGAGACTTTATTTAACTATATAATGCACATGAATGAAACATAAATTGTGCAAACCGATACTAAACTCTACATGATACGTGCCCATGATAAACTGTGTCTGTTAAATATTCAAACATGAAAATCGTTCGCATCCCCTTACCTTACAAACATCTCCACCCCAGTATGCTCCATGTTCCGCTTAATTCCCTTCCATGACTTTGAAAGTCTGAAGGTGTCTCTAACGCTTAGCCCGAGCCGATCATCTGTTTGTATGTTATTAGATGGCACAGCAGCACATCTGGATTGTTGGGCTTTAGCCGATACCTCTGATTTATCAACAGTGGAATACGGACATCCCATGGCCGCCCTTGTACAAGGACAATCCCTCAACCACACAAACTAAAACAGAACGGTTCCTCCCTTTGGTTAAATACCACTCGACTCACTTGATGCTTTCCTTAAACCATTTCCGCCACGGCAGAATATCCAACCACAATAATCGAAGAACTAGTTCAGTGCACTGTACGTAAACCAGCGTAGAATTTTAATCCATGCCTCTGTTAGCCGGAGAGCTCAGAAAATCAGTTTCCCTGAGTGATTAGACGACACCAGGCGGATTCTTCGGCTCGAATCTATACACCCTTTAACCACCAGCAGGACTGACTGTTAAATGCTATTGCGGCTTGCACTGATTTATATACAACACAGGTTCAGGAAACAATTACGATTTCACTGATTACTTGTTGAAATGCTGACTGGACTGAACCTTAGATACAGATAATTATCTACCACTTTTTGTAATATTCAATAATGCGCAGTATGAGACAATACGTAAGTGCCGTTTCGTATTATTTTGAAACAATTGATTCATTGGTATTTCCGCTTCGCTGTGGCGTGAAAAAATATATATTTATATATAATAGATATTATGTAATGAATAGCAATTGCATCCAGTAGCCACCTTGGCGTTATACATAAATAGAAAAAGAAATTGACCTGAAAAGGACATACATACGTGTTAAAATTTGTCAATATATTAACTGTTTCATTTTCGATCTAACAATTGTAAATGTAGTGTTTCTCACTGTTAACCATAGTTATTAGCAATCGCAATGTTTGTTATTATCTACAAGCTCTAGGTAAATCAATAGAAGTAATAAATATTATCCGAGCATGATGTGTGTAGAATTCACGTGGTTCTGGTCAAACATGTTGCCTGTAAATTACGTCAGGTATAATCCCCGATATTCCGCGTATAATTCACTCCCCGCCCGGGTACCACACACATGTTTTCTGGTTCTAGAATGAACAGAAAGATAACAAATCTCCCTTCCACTCATCCAGCAGCACCCAGTGGCAACATATATATAATACAGCTCTAAAAGATCGGTACTTATATCACAGCGACAGAGTTTGAAGGAGGTACCCCAAAGTGTTCTACAAGAGATCGATGTTTACAAGCAAACTTCGATTTCTCGATACCCAATCAGTTTAAATTCACCGAAGGGTTGGTGCTGTTCATATTATTAGGATTTTTTCTACTTTTTAATTTATATATTCCTTTTAGATAAAGACAAACTACTCAAAAGCTAAACAGCATACACCAGAACGTACACAGATATACACAATAAAGATATATCCAACCGAGACGTATCATTTTACCATCGATTTACATTGATGACCTCATTAAACCAGATGAGGCATAAAGAGTCTGTTTATGTCTCATCTACTGATGTTCTACTATATGTTCTACTTGCAGAACCAATATAATTTGAGACTGAGTGGAAAACGAAGGATTCTACAAACATGGATGTAGAATAAATGTTTTGGGCACATAAGTTGACTCCAATAAGGTAATTTGTACTTTATATAGCATCGTTTCGGAATCTGCCTTGATTCCAAAGAGAGATTTGATGTCTCTCTGCATGCATACCATTTATCATTGTCAAACCAGTTTATCAGTTACATCCAAAATTCCGACAAGGGTAATGAGTTCGATTCCTGAACTGGACTAGTAGACAAAGTCAGGTGTACAACATTTTACTTCATGGCGGATGATCAAAGCAAAGTCATGACCAGGAAGCGATTTTATACTTTATATAGCCGAATACGCTTTCAATGTACTCGACGTTTATAACGTCGGCCTGTCCAAAGCGGATTATGACGAAGCGGTTATACGCAAGATTATCAGAATAAGCCATTAGTTTAAATTGCCTGGCTTTTGTAAGGACATTCACTGCCTGTTTAAGATGCATTTAATTGTCAGCGAATGATAAAACATCCAATTCGCTCTGTCTAAGAAATTTAGAATGAATTAAAACACTAACCTTTATAATTTCCCCCATTAATTCAAATACAGCAAACGTATAACTATATTTTTCACACAACTCATGTCAGTGGGTGTGCAAAAAAAATAATAGTCCGCATGCGTCGGGTGACCATTGAATAATCGCGTCACAGCGTAGCCGTTCGTGTCAGCAGATGTTGTATATCTAATCTAGCATGCCACAAAACCTCTAAGACGCTATATGGTAAAGCGATATTCTGGAGACGTAGGGATAGCTAACATATATTCTGCTGAGAACTAAAAAGCAACCAAGCAACCTCGTGCCCAACCGAATTATTCTGGAGATCCATCAGTTGAGCATCTAACAGTTTTGAGGAAGGTTACTATCTGATTTCGATAAAATATCCCGTATGAGTTGATACTTCTTTTGTTTGTTTGTTTAATTGATTTGGGTTTTACCTCGCACTGAAGGCTATGTTTCTTAATATGACGGTGTGCCTAGCGGGTGAGGAAAACTATCCAGGACACCATTAGCGACAAAGAACGATAACACAGGACAACTCAAGCATCAAAACAGACATCACAATAAATCAGCTGTTTGTCCCTCGGTGCTAAGTGTGAATCAATAGTCAGTGACAACAAATCTAAACCATCCTGTTATTATTTAAAGTTCAAAGAATACAGTTGTTCCTCAAGAGAGGCGGCCTCCATTATCTAATATCTTATAATTTGACTTTGGGGATTATTTAAACTTTGAAAAATGTAAAACCAGAAAAATGACTCTCTTTTTTTTTAACGCGTAAAATGTTATTACTGTACAAACTGTGTACCACTTAGGTTTTACAGACTCTAAACACGCACTGGTCCAACACAGAGGGCGTTATTGTGTGAAGCTGATCTTTCGTCATTTACCTTCCTTGTTTGATAATGTTCACAGAGCGTGTGGATGCTCACTGTACATAGTGTTACAAATTTATTAATTACAGAAGGTTTAATCTGCTCTTATCTTGTTGTTTTTACTGCTGGTAACGTGACACTGAGCTCTGTTGTCGACTTTATTAAGGAAGTAAACTATAATCGTACATCTTACTCCATGCATGTAAAAGCGCTAATGGAGAAATATAAAACCCACGTTTAAATAGAATTATACGATGTGGCCAGTGAAATCACGTGATTTAGATTAGATAACTCGAAATTGTCTAAACCCTCTGAATAATTGATATCATGATCTGGGAAGTCCTGAGCTGTATCTATAACATATACAGGCAAAGCTTTGTTTGTAAGTTTGAGTTGTTTAACGTCGTACTCAAGGGCATTTCTCTTACTATAGTATATGACGATGGATGGTCTATTGCTTAATCCGTCAAACTTAAATACGGTGGATAACCAAGAGGAAATCTCAAACAAGCACCCTGAGCTTCCCGGACCAATTCATCCAACTTCCTCCTTTACCTGAGACAGACAACGGAACTCGACCCCAGCGGTGCATCGAATAAATATCAGTAGTCAAACTAGCTATCTACATGCAACTTCCTTATCGCTAGAAATAGCCGAACGCTACCATTGTTCGCCATTTTATCTTTCAATATATGAAAATTGCATGACCTTACCTTGACTTAAATCATCTCGTTTTCTTCCTTGAACACTTTGGGTTAGACCGACACATACAATGACCACTCAACGTCCATTTTCATGTCAAAATCAACCATTTCTCATTAGTACTATATATGCTCGCTACAAAATATCTTCCGCGGTAATTAGGTCATGCGCATTCAACGTTATTTTGTATTCAGAGGCAGACCTTATTTCTAAAGTTTTGGTACAGCTGTACCTCGTATCTCTATATACTATATAGTCTATATAAGATACGTATTCGCACCTATAGTCAAACAAGCTAACCGTTTGATCAATATGCATGGATGCAAATTATTACCACCTCGTATAATCACTATCAGTTTGTTGCCAGGCTAACGTTTTTTAGGACGACAATGGTAGCATACGATGAAGACATTATTTAAATACATAAGACATAATACATTATAGTTTATAAATAATAAGGCAACCATTCAGTAACAAGAAAGTGTGCCGGACGGACAACAATGCTGATTTACCTGATTCAACGCTATCGAAAAAATATTTATCGATCATTTATCGAAATTCACAAATCTGCGCCCAACATATCGATACAAGAATTATAGATTTCGTTAAAAGCAATATTTATCAATAATTCCAAGCGAATATTAATATGGATAAATCCCTGGATATAACCAATGCTACCTTTTAATCTTTTTATTGGTATTGTTGTTAAAATGGCTGGATCCATATGTTGACGATGCATGTTTCGAGCGGTTTTAATAACAATATAAAAGGGAAGGAATGTTCAATGATCGAATGTTTAATGATCGAATGTTCAATGATCGATGTTCTTTTGATGAATAATAAAACCTCTCGCTGCTTAGACATGGAAGCGAACTCCATCGGCTAATGATCTGATAAATGTAATGGCATGCATTTTGAGATGGCAATTGTCACTCTCCCCCATGTGTTTGTATAATCTGATCTGACAAGATCTAGTCTGTAGAACGACAACGCCTAAACATTTCTCAAAGATCTCTTTAGAACATTTTCGCAAGGTAACACATTTACCTGGTGCCACTTGTTTCAAACAATACATGAAATAGTCTATGCTCAAATTTAAGTTGAGCTTATTTTTAATGCCAGATCTGTAACGAAACTCGACTAGCGTATCATCATTCACCAAACCCCAAGACCAAGATAGGCCGATATATTCCTATAAAGAAACGTCTTGTGGGTCTCTTATCAAATAGTTGTTTAGTTAAGAAACCAACGGTCAATTGTACGCAGCGATATACTCCATAAAATGTTCAGTTGTAGGAACTTCTGGCAGAGGCGGTTTTTATCAATCAGTATTTTACCCTGGGAACCGTAAAAACATTTAGATACGAAACGGACGTCCGGTTTTGTTAGGCGTTATACATGTTGAAAAATGAAAGCAGTCTGATAAAACAAGTGCAGAACCTTTGTAAAGGTGAATATTGTAATACCTATAGTATTCATCAGCTCCGACCACGGGAAGGGACTGCCATTTATAGATATCAATAACTGGGCTGCGAATAGCGATATTGATTATTTATTTACCGATGAAAACGGAATTGCGGAATGGTCAAATATATATATGTATAATTCGTTTATCGACACCGACCTTTCATTTGTCGATAAAAATCAATTAATTATGTTTAATTCATAATGTCTATCGATAAATGAGTTATCCATATTGCAAAATGTCCCCGAATTATTGATATCGATATATACTGTTCACCAGAGGAATGGTCAGAAATTTCTGCCATAAAACAACTTATTTAATACAGTACGGGTTTGTTTTGCAGCGAAACAACGGTGACATACTATTTGACAAAAAACTTCATTACTCTGCAATGTAAGCATCGGAATTATTCCACACAATTCCAATAGTTTCACTTCCTTAAAAGTCAATTAGCATTGTTTACAAATAATCTCCCAAAGGATTCTAAGGTCTTGCTACACTATTGGGCAAAGACAAATGGACAAGCTTTTTCCTTTCTGTTCAAAGTTAACTTTCAAAACTTATGATAGGCATTATTTCTAAACGTGAAATTTGCTCACTTAGTTTATATTGAAGGTGTTTGATATTAATGTGGTTATCACGTCAGAATAGACGCCAAACTGGGGTTTCCGTATTACACCGAAATATCGGAGTACTCAATAGAACTTTTACTTTGTCCATTCCCCTAGCCAATATTTAAAAAAGTCAACTGATTTAGTTCCTACGTCAAATTGCGAAAATATGAGACAATTGGTTTTAGTTCAAGAGTTGTTGTCTGGTGTTATTTTAATAACATTCTGAGAAATAAAATACCAAAATGCGTTGTACTCATGCCATACCACAAAATGATTCCATAATTATTTACATACTCAATATTCCGACCGATACCATGCGTGGAAATGGAATTGTTCTCTTCACAATCAACCAAATAACCATGGCCGTTGTCAACAGATTCTTATAATCTCTATCAGTAACAAAATAAGCGCAGATTTATGTTACTAACATGAAATGAAGTAATCAACATGCATAGTATGTGAAATGCACATTTAACTCCTTAACGAAACAGATGCATGTTTTCTAGAAATAAAATGCTATCAAATAGCATTTTACTGATTTTGATGGAAATGTTTGCTTACATCTCCGGCAATGCTGCATTCTGTGTATATTGAGAATATTCCGTATCAGTATACATCATTCACCGCTCCATTGAGGCATACTCAGTGATCTGTACAGGTTACCACAGTCAGTAGGTTGAACCGTCAGTAAGTTGGCCGACGAGTTACTCCATCTGGGGAAGGTTGCTCGAAAGGATTTTAAATTTAATCCTCTATTAGATTACGTCACACCATGTTGTAAGTCTATCTCTAGCCCAGTGTTATCAATTTAATCTGGTGTCACTGGCTAATCATCTTTCGAGCAACAGGCCTATGCACGTTATAATAGAGCCAAACCCACAGTTTTTCCAATGTCACAATAACGTTGGAATTCCTAATTCATAAATATATTATTATCAAAGCTACAACCATAGTTCGGTTATTGAATCCACAGATTACTATAAAAAAAAGTGAATTTTAGGCCTACGCAGTGTGAAGTAATAATTTCTGTAACATTAAATTTTTGCTCTATACATAGCACTTTATGACGTGCGTGAAGTTGCATCACTGGACACAAGTGGCTTAATCGACGTACAAAAATCTATCACACAGGGACAAGCTACATTTACTTGCCCAGGCTGTATATAAATTGTTAAACCAGTTTATAATTAAATTAAGAAACCGCATCAAAACGGCGAGAATATTATCACTTAATACGACATTATGGGACACTTATCAATGGTTAAATTATCTTCGTCAATTTCTTTTCGATTATGACTTTAACGATGTATTTCTGAAAGAGCAACCCATGCGTGATCAACATATTAACCCCATAACCTATTTTCATACGAAATTAATCAACTGGATCGATTCGTTAACCTAGACTGTTTCTTGAGCTATAAGGGTGAATACACCGTTCTCACTGCCTTGAAAATGTGTGACATGTCGGTAAAAGATCGCTTTTATTGATTCAAATGGATTTATTTCTTGTCCGTGTTATCTCTAAATACCAGGTGCTTTGGATGGCTTGGACACTTCCAGGTGCATAACTGTTTGTTTCGAAACGAAACGATATACCTGGTCTCGTCACCTGCGACCATACTATTCTTTCCCAACAGAATTCTCTAAGCTTCCAAACACCAGTAAACAAATACTTTACATTACGCTGGTATAATTGGAAGATTCGATCTAGCCTTCTAAATTTGGCTCTGAATTAATGATCGATCCCCGGAGATTGACCCTCATTAATACCTTCATGTTTTAAACGGACTCTTCGAATCCAATTATACGACTGAGGTCACCAAATCAGGACAAAAAATAAACCCGTCCTCAAGGGATAATTTTGGTTGGAAAGTACAACACTAAGAACGAACAAATTACCAGGGGCCGGATACTCGAAGCCCTGTTAAATTAAATCCGCTATAAGATGACGTCACGCCATGGGAGAGGCTAATCGCATTTTGCTTCATTATCCAGTTGACTATTTATGTTGACAACTATGTCCAGAGCATTTTTTTAAAGAATTATATTACTAGAATCTATTTTTAACTTTTACGGATTATTTTTTTTTGTCACGTAAAAACATTTTTCTAAACTGGTTAGCGGCTCTTTTAAAGCTTTATTTCCGCGTGTTGTGTTTTTGTCCTCTTCACATGTGGCGAATAAGATCAAGTCTTTCCCTAAACAGCATCGTTCAGACTTGCCTATTAACCGCCGACAAAGCCATCTGCAGGGATGCACAGCCGATTACAAAGATGAATTTTAAATAAGCGAAAGCAGGTCATTTATCGACAAAAAAATTATTTTCTTCCTTGCGTTGAATATTCGCCAGCTTTAGAAGTAACCTATCAAACCAGCTCCTTGGCCACATCCGCCGGAACTGCTGTTGACTGCCACTCACTCCAGCGTCATTAATACTGGGTTAACTACATAGACCGAGTTTAACTTAATGAGCGGATTTCGTGCACTTACAGATAAAACAATCATCTCCACATATATATATACTATATCCATATAATCTCCATACGATTTATTTCTATAATTAATATTCGTAGAATGTGCCCTTTGTGAATACTTTACATTTTATTGTAGAAAAACATTTATTAAGAAATACAAAACAGGTCACATAATAGCTACAGGAACGTTCCAGAGAAGAAGGAAAAAAGCATAAGATCTGTTTATCGTAAGCCCATTCTCTGGACTGGAGAAAAAGGGTCTATGAAAAGAACTTCTACGTTACTCGCACGGTTAACAACAGAATAGTAGGCGATATATATCAACAATGACTTCCAAAATGCGCTCATTGCGGCCAGTGTCAAATCAATATTTGGTTTTGAACACATGCTATGAAAATCAAGAGCTTTCTTTTGACAGTCTAGCATAGAGGACTGAGTAACATGCAGCCTCATGGTAAAACATTTAGTGTCAAAGATACTTTTTGGTAGGTAAAATTTGAATGATAATGATAAAGTTGCTCTTTTACACTTACCTTACAAACATTTCCACCCCGGCGTGTTCCATGTTACGTTTTATCCCTTTCCATGACTTTGACAGTCGGAAAATATCTCTTGTGCTTAACCCAATTCGATCATCGATCTGTAGACTGTGAGGGGCCACAGCCACCGATCGGAACTCCTGGGCGTTGCGCTTTACCTCCGATTTATCAACAGTTGAGTACGGACAGCCCATGCTCCCCTGTTTAACGGATCAATCAGCTCCAAATGACAATGTGACACTTTATCCACAAAAATCCTCCACCGAATTGGTGTCACATAGAAACCATACTAATGACAAGGTTGTATATATACTTTAACACCTGGACAAGAATCAAGTGGATGTTACTTATCCCTAAAATTGTAGAATTTTAATCCATATCTCTGGAGCTCAGAAAACCAGTCTGTGCGATTGGTCAGGCCAGGACATTATATTTCTCCTGTCTTATCTGTACTGTCTCCAGCCAATCGTCAGCCGGGTTGAAGAGATCTACTGCGATAGCTGCGCCGAAGACAATTGGTTACAACATACTGCACACGACACTCTCGTTATAGCACATTAACAATCAATTAAACATTGGCCTGATACAGTAGGACATAAAGCTAATTATTCCAGCAGTTTTGTTATAAAATTTTGTGTTCACTTTATCATTAAGAAGGTTGAGTAGCTGCACCACATGGATAAATCGAGGTAGTTCTCCTTCAAACAGTAAGAGAGATAATCGGTATCTGAAGACTACAGCTGTATATTAGGTGACGACGCTATGTGAACTGCGCGCTACAGGCGACTCCATTAACAGTGGATTGTCATTCGCTTATATTATTAACACTTTATAACTTGGGCTTTTGCCGTTGTATACTTTTTTAAGCTTATGCGCTACTGGTTTCATGTTGCACAGCACACGGCAGAAATAGTATATATTTGCTTAAGACTTCACGATGAATTTAATTTTTATGACATTTGGCGGTGTCTCTGGCAACAAAACCCACGATATTGCAAACCATACGTAAATTCCATTCCAATTCCTAACTACCATAAACGGACGGCCTCTAACTTGGGCTAAACACGGGATGTGAATCAGAATGCTAACCCACAATCCTGTGAGCCACAGAGCGATCACGTTCAATAATATAAAGTGCGAGTCTTTATATCTCGGACATCATGCTTCGGCGATGACATGAAGTAATTAAATTATTGGCTACAGATATATTGACAAAATGTCGGAAGCTACCCTGTCTTCCTTTGAGACACAAACGTTACATTGAACGTCGACCCCAATTATCAAACACCTCACAATTTTGTTTGATGGATTCTTCTTTGATATTATTAGTGCCTTATAATAATAGCGCTCCTCTTGCGGTATCGTGATTTCCATTAACATAAATAAGGTTACAATGCTTAAGCTCGAGAAATGAAATGGCAGCTTAAAACTAATTGCGTATACCTGCATTACAGCTCACATAATAGCAACACAGTACAAAAACTGTTTTATGTCTGATTATAGTTCATCTGGGATATATACGGGGTTCCTGAATTTGAGATAATCAGGCGTTTTATCATATTACTTAAGATATGTTGAAAAATTCGTCCTGGGGAGCACATAATTATGTTTAAAAAAAAAGCTTAATATTAACTATATTTGCTTCACTTAAAAGAAATCGTATCTTCTTATTTAAGGACGTCCTGTTGATAATACTCCTTGACATTTCGCTAGCAATGGATATAGTTAACAAGCGATACATATGTAATCCGTGTGATACGAATCACATGAAAAGCTCGTGTTTAATAAAATTATGTACTTGCGGAAGTAATCTCATAGCACACAAGTGTTCACAAGGGTAATAGATAGGTAGTTATTACACATCAATTAAGGGCAGCGCATGACGCACAACGTCTTCTGACGCGAAAGAGTGGGCGAAAATGGTAGGTCGTTTGTAATCGCAAGCCATTTGTCTTGTTGTATTCTTTCTCATTTAACGTTCTGATGACACAATACAACTAACAGCCCTCAACTGATAAAATATTAAACAGAAACAAATACTAGTTGTAGTAACGATGAACTTTTCATGACATTTAAAAGTCGATTCCAAGGGTATTTCATTGATATTTCGAATGCTATACAATATTTAAACTATATTATTTAATACGATGGAAAACAGGAAGGCAGCTTGTTAAACACACCCCTGCGATTGCTAGTCACTTAGTGCGAGTGCCTAGGATACCTGTCGTCCGCTGGAGGGCTTGCACCTGCCAGTCATAAATACATTGACAGAGGAGCAGTGGTTCGTGTCAACGTCTAATCCACACCGCGGTTACACACAATAATTTTATTTGCTCACTAAAACAAGGAAACAAACGATCGGTTTGTAGTTCGTCTTGAAGTTCCAGTAGTCTTGAAGGCCATCAAGGGAATAGCTTAACCATTCCCATCTGTAGTTACATTTTCAGTATTTAAGGAGTGCGAATACATCCCACATTACTTGGGATCCGTTTTTGTCCACCAATAATCTGACCACGGTATTAAGATCCTGTTTGTATTTTGGTAGAGACAAGCAAGCACGAAAACGGGATACTAAGATAAATCGCAAATTGTTTAGAGTCCAGTCCATGTTCAAGCACCTTGTCATTTGTTGCCATTGGCGTAGGGAGTGGCTACCTTCACCCAGACATACTATCAACTAAAACCCCAATCAATTTTATCCATATTATTTGTATTAAATTGAATATTTCATAATTTCAACTGCTTGAGTTTGTTGTGATAAACCACGGGTTTTACTTATTGAGAAGACCTTTCCAGAATTCATTAAAAACCAATGTTGCCTTACCGTTCATGTCCAACTACTCTAGTGCAGCCTAAACAATTAACGATATCTTAACCACACTGGTTATCTTTGGATGTTCCGTCCTGTACATAAGCTCACAAAATCGTCGTGGAACAATTGAGTAATAAATAAGACAAAAGGCTAAATAATAAAATTTGGAGCACATCTGTAGACGAATTTTAGTGAGACAGTTCTAAAACGAACAAACTCAGAGGTTTGCTTACACAGATTCCTGAATGGCCATCACAGAAGGTCTTAAGTTTCTTTCTTTGGTTTAACGACATAATTTAAGACCGCTTGGGATTATACGTTTGGTATAAAAAGCGAACAGATTCTAGTTCAAAATATTTTGAAGCTGAGGCCGGTCTGAGAATCGTAAGCATAAGGGTAAGCATCAAATTGCCAGCAGTAAATGGCGGTCACCTAGACTCCACGGCCAAAAAGAGATTGACACATATCTCAAAGCAATGAAACAGTTTGTGTGTCTTTTAGAACGTGACCATTAATAGCATTTTCGTTATTTGGGTTATCCCACAATACAAAAATACTGTTAATATTCACTTTCAAAAAGCTACAAAAATAGTTTTAAGCAATGCTATAGTCTGCTATATTATTTAAAAAGAGCTAATACCGTATGCATGCACACTCGTGTTGACTGAACAAAATTCATTCTCATTGAAAATCAATTTGGGCCGCCATCGTGTATGTATTTTCCATCATGCTATATATGGTGGATTTGTCTCTCCATATATGGGGTTACTGCATACTCACTTAAATACTGAACATCAAGTGAATACGGTTCTGCATAATTTTGAACGCTAAATGTATAAATATCACGATATGATAAAAGGACCGATTGTCTATACAGGGCTATTTCTCCTGAATTATCAGACGAATGCAAGTCAGAACGGTCAAAAAATATCATGTTCTACCCAATAAATACGACTTAAACGATTTGTACAATTTAAATATGTTATCACTACCCCTCTAAACAAATTCTATGTTCCATGGGTTTAATCAATCCGACAAATAGAAGACAACACACTCAGCCTTCAATAATTTATAACGACAATTTCCTCCTACGTATCGTCCAACGGAATCTTAACAAATGCCAACCCTTCTAAAAAATGTCTTGCCTACCAGTCAAGACAATAGTCCCATTCTTCTCGATCACTTTCCCACTGTTGTAGAACAAAGGAAACTTTAATTTTAGTTCATAGCAAACAATTCACATTTTATAGTTATTTTAGTTTGCTTGGCAATCAATCAATCAACCAAATAATCAAGCAAGCAATCATCCAATCGATTAATCAATCAGCCCAGCAATCTTATACAAAATATGGGAACACCGCTCAGAATATAAGATTACGTAGTTTCCGAATTTACGCTTACCTTACAAACATCTCCACTCCGGCATGTTGCATGTTCCGTTTAATACCTTTCCATGATTTCGTAAGTCTGAATGTATCCCTAGCCGTCAGTCCGATTCGGTCGTCTGTCAGTGAGTTACGATAGGCCAGAGCAGAACTAAACTCCTGAACCACGTACGTCTCCTCCGATGTTTCAAGACTTGAATATTGACACCCCATGGCCGCTGCAACTCTTATAAGTCAACTCAGACAAACAATAATATAAACATATCACACCTTGTCTTTATCTCGTTCCGCTTATTCCATGCTACCCGACTGGTAGAACTAATTAGATGCCGTAAACCAAACCAATCGGAGCTGCAGACCGATGTGCATGAAAAAGTTAATTCACCTGTACATTAACAACAGCAGATTTCAATCCGGTCAACGAATAATACGAATAGAGGATAATGTTCAACTCTATTCAACAGTTATTGCGATGAGGGGTGAGCTGACCTTTGGTTTATTCAGACAACAAATTGTGTTGGTTTCAGAGAATATTCCGTCGGTTCTCAGTATAACCGTTATAAAAATAATCCAGTCTTGGGCACTGTTGTTAGAATCTGGGAATTTTATTAACCCTTTCGCCTAAACCAATGAATTGATATTTTCAAGACACATCGCAACACCCCAAAAACCGAGTTTTAACCGTTGTGGTTGTAAGCCTTGCTGTATTTATTTCGCTGTTTCTTGCGACATCAACTTTTATACTGAACATTATATACATATATCTGTATAAGCTTCAATAGCCACACACGTCCAATCAGATCCCTCGTTTGAGCAGCTGATAGAATTTATTATTGTGAAATTAGCAGGAACTGGGATAAAGAATTTTTATATATCACCTAAGGTGAATAGGCGATCAGTTGTAATTATTGAATTATTAGTTTGCTGCATAATGACCGACTGCCAGAAGTTATTTGCTTTCCCATTGAAGCACAACTGAGAAATTCTTCGAGCTAGGGGAACAGGAAAAAAACTCAATTATCAAATAACTGACGATACTCAGGGAATGATTATTGAAACCAAGAATGTAATAAATACAAAATTAGATCACCGGCATTGTATCTACGCTAATAACCAGGTGTGTAGTCATGGCATGACGTCATCGAAGCTATAAATATTCTCGCTGCATCCTTGGTGCAATAACACAAAGCAACCCAATCATTGGGTTAGGATACATAATTCATGTCATTTGTTGAGTTTGTTCCCGGCACACGCTTGATGTTAGACTCCAAGAGCTCATTGGAGATCCAAAACGTGTTTACAGGTGTCAAAGTATGAATTATTCCATCTAATAACAATACTCTCGTGTCAACAATAAAACTATGACCAATTACAAAAAAGTATTTGTTTAACAATAACACATCCGTGTAATGGAGCTATCAGCGGAACGTTTCTTTGAAAAGCTAATGTTGTTTGCTTTAAAATTCCTTCCACACTTTTGAATGATTTCAGTCAGCTCTATATTATAATAAACGAGCTATTTAGAGGATTAGGCGCAGGAATAACACAAAAGCATTTTCAATATTAAAGACATCCGTGAAGATATATAATACAGAGCTCCACAAATGGGTTTTATGTCTGAACAAATTGACACTGGACGACCACAGAACGGGTACATTATAGCAATGAGACTATAAACACTGCAGTTTTATTACTTCAATCGCCCAGTAAAACGGCATAATCAGGCTAATTGTTGCTTCTGTCACTCTAATGACCAATAAAATACTGAATGGATTGTTAAGTCGTGCTATTAAAAAGTTTTTATATCCAACCAAAGTTCAGTGACGTAAAGTGGGGCTAAAACTAGTGGGTGTAACGCCGTACTTAGCGATATTTCACTCACATGACGGCCTCGATGCCACTGGCTACAAACAAAGACAAGACGGGACAAACACACCTCATTCACAGGACTTAATACAAATACACCACAAACAGATCGGCTTCCTGTTTCTCTTTAGCCCTGGGATAACCAGGATGACAAGAAGCTCACTCCTCCGCTGGCATTAAATAAGCAGACCGAAAAACATAACCAGGCCGAATTAACGTAAACCAGACCGAAAAAACCAGTCCACATAAAAGCAATCGAGATAAATATTGTAGTTGATATGAAGATCAACAATAACTACAACAATATAAACGACAGTAGCTTAATATACATATTTATGCCATAGATTGAAAAACAGTGTGGTCATTATCACGGTCATAGTGACAATAAAGCCGATGCAAGATATTTATTGTCTTTACGAGATGTTTACTACGCTTTAAAATAGAGATGGGGTAATACATTGAAACAATGTGCTGTACTCTTACTGGTTTGAATGTTAAACAAACAGATATAAGAAACCTCACTACTGTTAGGACAACACATCACAAACACCCCGGACACACTTCCCCGTCGAGGAAACATCATAGACAGATAATCAATTACTGTATGGAGTGGTCTATATGCCCTGTTAGTTTAAAACACAGCTGGATACAATGAGGGGGATATCCAAAGTTATTATCTTATTTTGATCAAGGTTAACCTAGGCTCATTGGTCAGCCTCTACTATATTAATATGTATATAAATAGTTTTGCTTTAACCCGCTGGCAGAAAGCGCGGTTTGTGCCGAGGATGACAAGAACAGGTTTTCTATGGAGTAAAACACTTATCTCTGTAAATCTTGTCATTTGAGGCGTTTGTGTCGTATCTAAGGTCTCAGCCGTTTAACTGACAGTCTGCAAAAACACATTGTCAAGGACTAATCAAAGTTTGCATGACGAGTTTGACTAGAAAGGGTTCAAACGGGATTGTAATTGGATGTCTAAAAGTAAACTAATTTCTGGCAATCCTAAACATAAGGGTCTATAACGAAATAATTGTATTTAACAAGTGACATTGCGTTAACCCGTAAAAAAACATTATTCCCACAAGACAATCTGTACTCCGATGACAAAAAGTAATGAATTAAATAAGCCGGGGAAACAGTACTCACATAAGGTATAGGTTGAGCATCAGTTGTTATTTGACTATGAGGCCTTATGTTTCGCGCAGATATCATATGATAGGATATGTTTTACAGTTATAAATAAATCACCTATGGATTACTAGTGATCTAAAACACGATAATATTGTGGTAAACATATTCGTATTCAAGTCACTTAACCTGTTGTTCTTTTTCGTTTCATTTAAGAAATGCAATAAACCATTTTAACCACATTGGTAATAACTGATTTTCAATTTATTTTATAGAGCCGGCGTTCACAACTATAATATGATAAAATGATAAACCACAGGAAGCAGTTGTACCACGAATACGAAGTAAAGTGGGTTCGAACAGATGTTTTTCAAGGCCAAACATGTTTTGACAGATGATAACATAGTTCAAGGTAAGGAAGGTGGTTGTCAATTCGATCGAGCGGTTTACGGATCTCGGCAAAGAACAGGTGCTTTATAGGCTTTGGGTGATTTATCAATCACACACTGTTGTACAATTTAACAACACTGAAAACAGTTTAACGCCATCAATCATCTTCACATAGGAACAGCTGCTGACGTTGGTAACTTTACCATACCAATTTAACAACATATAAATCTAAGCTATTTGAGTTTTCAAATTTCCTGCTTTTTTAAATACAAATATATCTGAGGAATTAAGGAGAAAAGATATGTAGGAATCAGTCCCTAGTTATGAGGAGCAGTGCGAATGTTAACATCATTCTCAGGGATTTTCTTGTACGAGATACAGCGAATAAATATTGCATCTTGTGTGATTTTTTTTATGTCCATACATTTTCGGCATTCTACGCATAACGGCCCTACAATGACATTCGAGTTTTATGATGAGAAAATAATATAATAAAATACAAAGTTATCGATATTGTGATTATGTGTCTCAGAAGGTAATGGAATATAAATTTTAAGCAAAGTTTCGTAAGTGTATCATATATATTCACTTACCTAAAAAAATAATTATAATTTAGCAACCTGAAGCAAACTGCTTCGGTGTTGTAGACAGATAAACGAAACAGAAAGTTTACGAATGCAAACCTGGAAAGGACCAACAAACATAAGCTATTAGGACTATAAAGGAACATGTTTCAAGCTTCACTTCTTTAAATAAAAGGAAGCTATGTACATGTTATTTAATATTTCAACTTGTGGGCATGCATTTCGGTTGCTATGCACCATTCCCCTTTCAAGATAAATTTGTAAAACAAAATGAGTAACTGCTTTTCTAAGAACTTTAAACAGGTATTGGAATTAGCGGTCATGACTGTGAGGCTTCCTTATTTTCTTTGATGACAGGATGAGAACAGGAAACCAATATATATATATGCTAGATTTGACCTTATGTATACAGTTACATACAGACGCAATCAAATATGTGAGCGGTACATCTGATCATGAGTAAGCCGACACTGATCACTGCACCGCGGACTACTTGCTCTATTCACGTTGATTGATTGACGTTTTACTCCGTACTAATAGCGTATTTGACTTATATCACGGTGTATTCCAGCAATAATTCATACCAGCACAACCAAGATGTGAATTGTTTCCATAATGTTGGAAAGATAACTTTCCTGCAGCGCTATTCAGCATTGCTACTCTTCAAACAAACTGTCCTTAGTCCATGGAGCTCTATTTAGGTTAGGGATTTTTTTAGGGTATTTACTTCAATTACAAGGACGATTGATTACGTGACAACTCAAGCAGGATTGCTTATTAAGTATTGATTTGAACGTGTTTAGTTCTGCTTTTGGATTATCCGAATTATAAAGACTTATTGTTGGTTGTGTTGATTGCTCAATATGCGTTATTATGGGATTTCTTGGGAACACTTTCTTAGTTCCAACTGATTCTAGTTCAGGAAATATTGCAGGTTGAAACCCGTCTGAGTGGTCTAGGCGGCCGGCATTTACTGCTAGTTATTCGGTGCCTTACTCTGATGGTCGTGGGTTCGTTTCCCAGACGGAATTTAACCTGCTCAATTTTCTGAACTAAAAACATTGCGTACTATTCACCGTTATCCCAAAAAAGCGAAAATACGTTCGATAGTCACTTTCTAAAAGACATAACAATCATAGTATTATATAGTTCAAAATTTAAATGTTTAGGACTACCTTAAGTGGCTTTGTGAAGCAGACATATCTTTTTATTTTTATATTAGGGAAAGCAAATTTGCTTACATATAAATGGTTATATAGGTATTTATTGGACTTTCAAGGACACAGGGGGGGCCAGCAAAGTAATTCTATTAGGCCGCGGAGGCTCCCAGCGGTAGTACGGGGGGAAATGGGTAGAAAACAACACACAGGGTCAAAACAAGAAAACCATGGGAGGGGCGCCACCCCCCAAGGCGCCCCCCAACCCAGCCGGCTACCAATAGACAACCAGGGGCGCCCCACCCCCCTGGGCGCCCCCCAACCCAGGCCGACACGTCCGGGCCTTCTCATGTACAT
>JAVFBX010258680.1:0-19030 GCA_034783855.1 Mopalia kennerleyi | reverse complement strand
TGATCGAACGACAGTATATATAGCCGCTAGACCAGATTAAATTGCGTATTCTGGGTTAGATATAGGCCTATAACATGGCGTGCCGTCATCTAATAGATGATAAAATTTAAAAGCGCTTCGAACAGCTGGTCCCAAATCCTTTTAGATATCAGCCTCGTCCGACTATTGATCTGTGCTACTCGTACACAGGTTTACAGTTTGCCATATATGGTGTTCTTTGCGTTCCAGACGGTAGTTGCCTCGCTTTGGGCTTGATCCAATTGACCATATATGGTAAACAGTTTGCCATTGCATGCTGGAGTTGTTTGTGTTCCAAACGGAAGTAGGTGGAGTTTATTCTCGAAACTGTGAACCCATGTATTGACATTTTGCGAATCCAGCTCTTCAAGTGGCGGCCATATAATCTGGCATTAAAAATGTCCATAGATTTTATATAACATATGTAATGTTAATATTTGGGGAACCCATACATGAAACGAGATGCCAGACGACAAGAGTCCGTCAAGTTTAACAATTTGATCCTAAAATTAGTTTTGGATACGTTATAAAAAAAATCTGTTGGCTCTAAAATACGTATCGTATACGCTAATTGGCTTCTCCGTCTGCCTAAATTAATAACTGTTACAAAAAAGTCATTTTCAAATATTCATCGGTAACTATGTCTATATAATGCACTGTATAACCTTATTGCCTCCGATATTTACACATTCGACGGGAATGTAATTAATATGTCATAATTTATAATAATTAGATTATGATCGTTCGATAATTTTTGGAGCAGCTTTAAAGATTAGTAAGGATCGATTAGCAAACACCAGCTTAACACTTGAGACTAAAATCTGTGGATTTGCTTATCTTAACATCAGTACGTTTATTGAGCGAAATTCATCAAATTTATTTCCCCCTAACTGCAGTTTATTTTATCCCTTGGCTGTGAATATTTTAGAATAACGAATTCCTTCGTCTGATTCAGCAATTCCATGTTTGCTTTCCACAACCACAGGACCAATGTAAACCACTTCAAAAATAGTTGAGTAACTGATATTGGACGGGAAATAACAGGTGTATATACATACCCCCATATGGAACATTTCACTCGTGTTCAATTGTAGTTGTAAAGTATATTTTATATGGCTTCACATCATGCTAACTGGTTCTGTTATCATTAGCAGGAAACACGTCAGGTATCGTGTAACAATGGAGCATAAGACATGATATATATCCCCCTCCCCCCTCAAATTTACCAATCTATCTCTCACGTGAAAGCGTTCTCTAGTTTAGCAGAAGCCGATCCCGTCACAACATGATTTGTCAGCGCTCAAAAATACGCACTTCAGCTGTTTTCAGCTTACACGCAATGATATTATATTCTCAAACATTCGGTATTATTATCAGGCTGCCGAAAGAATCTTCCCAGCTTTGCCCAATTCTAACATGTAAGTCTTTAAGAAATCTTTATCAAGTTGCGTAAAATTATATCTAAGTTGCACAATTATTACTTAAATGTAACGTACCAACTAACTTATAGCATATAGTTAACATTGCATCTCACATTATAGGTTTATTATGCCCTATGGCCTAACACATGTATTCTGTTATCCATTAACAGTCACATGTGCATACACTACATATTCCATTACTTGCTTTACAAATCACATAGGGTTCAACCTACATAGCCCATAACCCTGCAGCAGTCACATACGATCCGCTCTACATAACCTATTACCCTCCAGCAGTCGCACACGATCCACTCTGCATATCGCCTTACCTCGAAGTAGTCAGATACGATCCACTCTACATAGCCCTTTACCATGTAAATCACATACGATCTGTTCTACATATCCCATTGCCCTGCAGCAGTCACATACGATTCATCCTGCATAACCCTGAACCTCTATGCAAATACGTATCTTATATAGACTATACAGTATATCGAGATACGAGGTGCAACTGTACCAAACTTTAGAAATAAGGCCTGTCTCTGAATACTATTAATGCTGAATCCACATGAACTAGTTACAGCGGTAGAGAGTTTTGAGCCACTGCTGAGAAATGTTTGAGTTTCACATGAAAATGGACGTCGAGTGGTCGTGTTATGGGTCGGCCCTACCCCAAAGGGTTCAAGAAAGAAAACGAGATGGTTTAAGTCACATACGATCCGCTCTACATACATGTATCCCATTACCGTGCAGCAGTCCCATACAAACCGCTTTACAAATCCCATAACCATATAACAGTCACAGGTGGTATAATTGCAAAACAATCTACATGGTTTAAGGGCTGTCGTTAGACACCAAAATCAATCGTATTTCAAAATCATTGATGGGGAAGGGTGTTTGGCTAAAAATTCGACCATGTGCGCCTCAGGATTAGACTTCGCTGAACGGTAAAGCGCATTAAAATCCAACGATAGATCCAACTTACACGACTGAGAGCAGCATTTCCCAAAAAACTCGACGGTAAGATCTCAATCTTAGGGACAGAAACGATCTGCGTACAGAACTAAGCTCATGTCACCATATTCATTTGTGCCATTGTTGCCCTTGGCACATAGGTTTTACAAGATCATTAATCCACAGATACTGTTTTGATTGCTTATGGGTACAGGAGCCAGACTTCAGATAATGTAGACGAGTAAATTATACCTCTGACGTAGTTGCTGTTCGGTTAGAATGGTTAATGGTTTATGTGTAACATAATCCTTACGTATAATTTGTCCATTGTATCAGGCTTGCGTTAGTACATCAGTGTGAATGATAATAATCGCTTTGTTTAATTAACTTTAATTATTTTACCGAATGCACCAGTATAGCGTTCTGACAGCTGCCGAGGACGCACTGGCTAACCGCACCAGTGCAGTGGCATTGATTATCTTGAATATAAGAGGCAACACGAAGCAGATCATTTGTTCCGCATTGTTGCAAGTTTAGATAGTCTACTCACGTGATCTCATCCAATGCTAAGAAACCGAAATAATTATAATTGAATGAAACAGTTGAGAGGTATTGTAAGCGCTTCCACTCTGCTTAAGATCTAAAATAATACCTTCGCAACAGTATTGTGGTTGTGTCCTGTCTAGTGTTGCTCTTGTCATCGAAGGCTGGGTTTCTTCACTCGTTGGACTGGTACACTGTCGTAGGATTCAAATAACCTTAACGACGATAAATCTTCGGCCTATGTGTTTTCCCTTTTTATTTGGCTACACTTCACTCTATAAAATGAATGACTTTATTTTACATATGTGAAAAAGAGTCGCCCATTAGTAAAATAAAAGCTAAACTAATTGGAGTAATAAAACGGCTCGCAATACTCGCTACGTGAAATAAACCGAGATATGTCTACAGCATGGAGCGCTGTTAAAAACCACACCAAAATAACAAATTGACAAAAAGCAAAAGGCAAGCTTCTGTAGATTGATAAGAGCACTTCGTATCTAAAACTGTTGGTAGAATCTAGTATAATAATGATAAATGAACATGTTAATATCATTTATGCTACTTGTAGTTTCTTTTATCAGCACAGCGGGATTGGATTTTCCATTCTTTGCGTAAAATGGGCCGAAACACTGAAATATGTACAGATTGACCTCGGTACTCAATGAAACATCTATTTTATTTTAGGAGGTGATCACTATCATCATTCCAGAATGACACATATTTAACCAGAATATACAGTTCTTCAGAAAAGTTTAAGGGTGCAGGGAATCCAAATAGTGATCTTCCAGGTCGTGCATCCAATCGCCAATGTACTAATGAATGTCATTTGACCGCTCAGAGGATCGTCCTTTTCTTGGTGTACTAACTACAGGCACTGGCACCAGTTTACCTAGTGTTATGTACTGTAGGCTATTTAATGTCCCGAATCAAATTATCAAACATTTTGATGCCATTTTACCATGCGTATCTTTCGGCAGAAGTCTAATTAAATGTGCCTATGCACACGATAAAATACTACTGTTATATTACTAAAGTTAACATACAGTCTTTTAGGGGGAGCTAAAGTAGAATTGTGAACATTTATAATCAGATTAAAACCAGATATTTGGGATGGTCAGTTCGTTTGCTTCAAGGTCCGGTCATTGCCAAACCACTAGTCTAGGCTTCTTAAATAGCAAATATGATTGCAGCATTAGCTCTGGAAAAAATGTAACACAAAACTATGAGCGCTGTGCTCCAAATGTCCATAGGCTAAAATTTCATATCATTTTTTTATTTTTCAATTAGCATTACTTTTTTCGCCAAATTGGTTTTATTATTGACAAATGATTTAGCAATACTTCATTTTTTTATTATTTCTTTTAATTTTTTTTTTAGTCATCTTTTCGCTGAGTTGGTTTTCTTTATATTGACAAGACATTTCAGCAACGAGTTACGATACACTTTTTATTATTTTTTAATTATTATTAATATTTGTCATCATTTTGCATAGTTTTTATTATTCACAATAATTCACTCTAGTCTCATCATACATCAACCGATTCTTTTCCTGATTTCAGAATTGATTCCGGGACTTCCTTGTCGCACCATATTTTAGAGTAAATAAATGTATCACGGTCAGGTGTTACCATAGACTGTATGTAGAACTATTTTATCAACATGACGTCACATTTTAAAGCGATTGTGGGATTTGCGGGAACTTTGGCACGCGTTCTCTTGTTGTGCAATTCATAATGTCATGTCCCAGATAACAAATTGCGGGCCTTGTCCATTGAAAACCGTCTGGGTGCATTTTTCTTGTTGACTTAAGTCTAGGCCGGAATGGATAAAAATCTAACGACAGCAGTATTTGACGGCAGGTGTTTCTATTGAGTCCGAACTAAAACCGTCGAGCGTTAACACATCCCGGCACAAGTAGGCTGTGTTTGACACTGCTTGAGAATTACCATTTGTTGCTCAACACATTTAATCTTCAGCGAGTTGATAAATCATGATGTTCCTATCTCAACGTGTCCTACTTGTTCGAATGTACTCCCAACAGTCTCTGGACAAAATAATGGCATTATTTCCATGATATGTTCAGTGCACATTTACTCCTCTTGCTATACTACAATACTGTTAACTCAAACTTCCGAATCACAAAAAAAACAATTTAGTTTGTTCAGCGCTTCAAATAGCACGCTCAACGTTCCGGCTTATTGTTGTCGACGAAAATGTTAGGTTGTGCTGCATGCGAAGTGTTTTGATCTCGATCAATACAGCAAAACAATTCCGTTTAGCTAGAATCAGTATTTATGCCAATGAATCGTGTAGTTTTGCGACGGATACATAATTGTAAAACAAGCGTGTAAAATTATGTACTGCTGATCCAAATTCTGTAATGTGGTAATAATCAAAACATGATGTTGAACGATTTCTGTCGACAGATATTTTGCGTCCCGTTAACATTATTTCCAGGTGAAAACGGTTGGAGTGACGGAAACAGAGACGTAGAGCACGTTTTATAAAGGGTTAGGATGCAAGCAAATTGATTACTACAGATATGGGGCCGGTTGATAGTAGCGCTATTACATTTAATTCGCT
Organism: Mopalia kennerleyi; assembly: GCA_034783855.1. NCBI lineage: Eukaryota > Metazoa > Mollusca > Polyplacophora > Chitonida > Mopaliidae > Mopalia > Mopalia kennerleyi. Next base: position 13,511 of record JAVFBX010258680.1, on the reverse strand, counting down.
ATTAGATGACGTTACGCCATGTTGAAGAGTTATCTCTAATTATCCTTCCAGCAACTGATACTCTAAACACTTAAATCAGTACATTTGGTACAACAAACTAAGTATTGTATGTGTGAGAAGGGACTATCTGCATTTTTAAATTCGCGCAAATCGATATTTAAGTTATGCTATGACCTCGTTGAACATCAAATGTCTCAAACGTGCAGTTTTTTGTAGTGTACATTTACTCCTTAACTTTCAGTAAATGTGATGTCCATCGATGACTTTTTTTCCTTAATCAAGTTCTGCCATAAACAATGACAAGATACAAGACGCTTTTTTGTTTGTTTGATTGTGGTTTAACGTCGTACTTAAGTTAGGATATTTCACTCACACGACGGTGGGCTCGCCCATTGGGTGAAGGAAACCTCCTTTGGCGCCTCATGCAGCAAACAAATAAAAGGCAGGACAAATTCAAGACAATCACCGGACGTTATTCAAAGACATCACAAACCGATTGGCTACAAATTACGTAGTTAGGCACATGGTGCTAATTCACACTGCAGCATATCACGCCAATTTGTGCGGGATTCGTGTTTCACCTAAGCTTAGAGAGTGAACAGAGACCATCAAGTCAACTCGAAGAGGAAATCGCTGTCATCTGGTTAGGCATTCTGCCAATACCATTACATATAAATGTGCTGATTTAACTGTATCAATTGGGTGTCTCCAATCAGTATAAATCACCTACTACTTGACAACGTAAAGACCAGCTTGGCTAATATTTGGAGATATGGGAATACCATTTTCAGTACAGCCAGGAGTCTACCAACTCGAAGTATTAAACGTCGCATTACCTAATGTCAACGGCACTGTGGTAATTTCTATAGAACTGTTTACGGTTACCTCCCTCTAGCGAACAGTGTATGGAGGAATCATGGGAAAGCCCGTTTAATACAACAAAACCCAACCACTTTTGATATTTCAAACGACTATTATCAGTATGGGTATGGGTCACATAAAAGCAGTGATGAACAGACGTGATGTTTTTACGTAACTTTTTGTTATAACTCCATATTTCTGGAATTTGCGTCAAACGGAGAAACGAGCGAACTCCTGGGCAGCCTACGTCACACGAAACGTTAAAAGCTTGGCAAAAGACACAATGCTGATCGTAGCCATGCTACAGGAAGCTTCCTAACCGCTAGAAATAACAGAACGCTATTATGGTTCGCCACTTTATCTTTCAATATATAAAATTGCATGGCCTTACTCTGACTTAAACCATCTCGTTGTCTTCCTTGAACACTTTGGGGTTAGACACGTACTTAAAATGACCACTCGACGTTCATTTTCATGTAAGGAATCAATCATTTCTCAGCAGTAGCACACTCGCTTAAAAATGTCTTCCGCGGTAATTAGGTCATGCGCATTTAACTTTATTTAGTATTCAGTGGCAAACCGTATTTCTAGAGTTTTGGTACAGCTGCACCTCGTATATTTATATACTATATAGTCTATATAAGATACTTATTCACATTTATGCTGATCGGTGATATAGAACAATATAGGCCGTTGCATACTTGTTATCAATGGACTCCTAGTACAAGAAACATATCAGGCAGCGCTTAACAGAAATATCTTTCTTTTGAGAATACTGAGAATAATGAAGCCGTTAAACGCATTGTTAAAAAGTATAATACAACTTCTTTGTTGCATTTTTTTCTGCACAGATCTCTATCTCTATGATAAAAGCAGCGGTGGTGATATCGATGTCTAGAATAACATACACATGTTTAAGTTGGTTAGAGACAACGTGTGGGCATGTTCGTTGGTCACATCATTAAATAAGCAACAAAGTTAATAAACAAGCATCCACTTACTGGCAATATTATTTTACTCCCGCTCTTAATATGCAAAAAAGTGCAAATCCCACAATGCAACTTGAATGCTGTTTTACAATGTCTTAGAATTAACACTGTACATAAATATGGATTCTACGACATTCTTGAACCGTTTTTTAACCGTTGTATGTGCTAATGTCAGTTTTCGTTGCGATAGCTTATTTCGGCCGTATACACACGTTTTTCTAGGAACGTTATCGTCAATTTCGTAAAATGCCAAATTAATAGGCATACATAGCTTATTCATCATGCTATTTCCCTAGTCTGTATTTAGCCTCTCTCATCATCTCTAATCATAGCATTTTTGTCCCTACTTTATTTCAAATAGGACCGATCCTTCTTCCCTGGTACAGCACGATAGCAGCCGACTAAAGTACTGGGAAGCAAGAATGTGACTGCCAGATCAGCACAGCTTGATAGTCGGCACTAGCGCTCTCTGATTTCCACTATGAAAGGGAGCTGTATCATATTTATATAGAGCTGCCAGAAAAGGGACATTTGCCCTAATAAACTTAACAATCTACGATATCTCGAATAAACACAATTATAAGCTTTTTCAGAAGATCTCAATTTAGCTCAATTTGTTTGGTTTTGCTTGATTTGGGGTTTAGGGTTATACTCAAGGGTATCTTACTTTAATATAGAACAACAGATTGTGCATTTCACACTGCTCTTTGTTTAAATGCAGTGGACAACCGTGAGTAAACATCACCCCCCCCCCCCCCCCTCCTCCCCCTTTCCCCTGCAAATGCTGGTCCCACACAGTGTGACGCACTCACATACCTGATGGCATTCACATACCTGACTAGCTGGTCTTAGATAGTCGAGTAACCACCAAAGCCTTGGTTACTCTTGTTATTCCTGTGTTATTTTATGACAATCAAAAGTAAGGTAAAGAAATCAATATTTTCATAAGATCAGTTCTTTCCATTTTCTATTTAATTCGTCAATTTTTAGAAGAAAAGCTCCAGTTTCTTAAATAAAACTGTGCGTATGGTCTGTGTGTCACGAGCAAGCCCGCACTTGTAGCTTCCTAGAAGCCAATAGTCATGTAGACGTATATTTGATTAATTAATTACCTTTAATATAACAATTTTATTTAAAGGTGAATTAATTAAAAATTAACTCCGTGAAAGGAACCCTATTCATTAATGCATTCTTAAAAGAAAGTCCATGTTAACCCGCATGAGAAGATTTATTAGCATTGAACAGTATTATCTTATTATGATAAAAGTCGTCTGTTAGTCTTTACAATGTATTTTATTAAATATGGTAATATTACCATTCCCATATTAAAAACTTCAGTTAAGCCGTTTTAATTGTTGTCATGTACATCAAATGGATTAAGGGTTGATAAGTACGTTTCGAAATATTTTCAGGCCATTTCATAGTTTGGCGAGTAAATTATTTTCCACATGTAATACGAAACAACGAATTGAGTTTGTGCCTAAATCATTTATGTTTCATACTAGATTTGTCGGATGTTTTGTTTTGCAAACAGTAAGCTGAAGCGGAACAGCTTTGCTTGAATCAGATTCTTATCACGTTGGCCAAGTTCACAGAAAGTACAAGGTCGCACTCCATCATCAGGGAAATATAGAGACAATGTGTGCATAATCTAATTCATTAACGTTTGGAAAGGCTAAGCTGTGAGCTCCATTAAACTTAAAGGCACAGCCCGCCAGAAATTCTCCTGGGGAATTGTGCTAACAGAGATGACTCAACTAATCGAGAACGACGTAATTCCCTCATCCATTCTCGTGATTTTACTCCAGCCTAGATAGGAGCTCTTTTTTCTTTATTGTTCTGATTTTCGTTCCTATATAGAGTTATTGGATAGCAGATGCTATGCATTAGTTAAATATTTTTTTACAAAAGCAATAACATGCAAGTTATTTTGCTGAAATTATTCGCAAATCTGTTTTTAACTTCAATGTTCATATTGTTTCATGTGACAATAGTTATATTGCCACGTTGGGAAGAAGCGATATCCTATATACTTCATCACTTGAACAAAAACGGTTTAAAAACTGTAGCTTACCTGGCTTGTATGTAACTGTGTTCGAAATATCTTTACATTATTATCATCATTAGTATTAAGTCGATTATAATAAGGAACGAATTAACGTTATTATACATTTATATATGAAGTATTGATTTGCTAAACTTCAATTTATGAAAATGAATGTATTCCCTAATGAATGAATGTTATTTGGGTCTTATCTACACAGCTGAATAAAGAATATAGGATAGCAGATCAGTCAAACTTTTTGAAAAAACAATAAAATGCAACTTGTTTGGTTAATGGCGATTATATTAATAAATTAATTAACCTTATCCTACACTAACATTTGAATGTATTGATTTTGAAAACTTCTATTTGTAAAAATACAGGTATTGCTTTTGTTCCGTGGGTCTAATCTAGACAATTGACTAAATTGGCAGAAAGTGATACCATCAAGCGGACGTATATTTGAAAGATTTCAGACTGTCTTTCAATGCAATTCATATCGTATAAACTTCTTCTAACGATTAGAAATGTATGCATTTAAACATTTAAAATTTACAATATAATATATTACAATGTAGTGAAATATAAAATATGGGGGGGGGGATCTTTAGTCTGCACTCGTTTGTTTAACCCGTGGATTTTGTCGGCGGTTGATTATTTTTATTTGAATCTTTGCAGCTTTGAAGTCCGAATAAACGAATTATTCTGCAGGTTAGAAAAGAAAAACGGCATCACATAATGTTAAGTATAAAATTAATTATTTAATAGTTCAATGAATATTTATTAAAATAGTTAATACATTAAACTGGACTCGCAAATGAACATGAATTGATTCTACACATAGCAGACGACGGCCACTGTACATACGGGTACACAACGAGCAATAAACGGATTCCAGGACCATTTATTACAAGGGGTATCACAGATCGAGCAATTGGTTTCGCCACTACAGCTAGTCCAAGAATATATAAACCATAGTGCACATGGGGTAGTCTCAATTCGTGAACAGTTGATTGCCTTTCCCTAAGCCGTTAAAATACGTTTAACTAGTCCGAGTGTCAGGCTTCAATTACTAAGTGTGTACCAAGTCCTCGTCTCTACAAAATGAGAGGAATAAACCGAACAGTCATAGTATATGATGAAAAACAATTTATAAAACACAAATATTGAAAAAGGTTTAACTGACATATAAAATTCATAAACTGTTAGTACTTTCGTGGTAATGATGGTGCTTGCCGGCTATATCACATAAAATAATTTTCTTGAAGGCTGTTCTGAAATCGCGGTTCATGTACGCATAAATGAGCGGGTTCATGCAGCTGTTCGCGTAACCCAGCCACGTTATTAAAGACACCTGCAGCATTGATATCTCGCACGATGGACAGAATGGAAGAATAATGTACATCAAGAAAAATGGTAACCACGATACACTGAACACTCCCATGATTATGCCTAAAGTTTGGATAGCTTTGTTGTCTCTGGAGCACCTTCTTTTGATTCGTCTTTTCATATTAACCGTTCCGTCCTGCCTAATAAACAAGGCAGATTCTTGAAGTTTGAGTGCCATTGCTTGCCGTTTAGCAATCCTTAGAATATAAGCGTATGCAACTGTCAGGAAAGTAAAAGGAATGAAAAAAGACGTCGCAGACGATAGAATAGCGTACACAGTGTTCACAGTTAAATCACAATGGGGCGTGTTGATGTATAAAGTGTTTCGGTCGTCCGTGAACCACCCAAGATAAAAGGGAACAAACGAAATGGCTATACTACAACCCCAAGCGGATGATATCATAATCCAAAGCCGTCTGCTAGTCATGCGGTTTCTGTAGTTCAACGGATTTATGATAGCCCAGAAGCGATCTAAAGCTATACAGCAAATGTGTAAAATTGATGCTGTACAACACATAACGTCACATGAACGCCAAAAGTAACAGAAAACCCATCCAAACGGCCACTTCCCGAAAATATCATACATCAGTGAAAACGGCATGACTAAAAATGCCACTGTTAGATCTGCCACTGCCAAGCTCATCACAATGTAATTTGTACAGTTCCTTAACCTGCGGTACAATCCTACAGCGGCAATCACAAGAATATTTCCAACTACCGTCAACAAAATCATGAATGTGTAGATAAAACCTAAAATCATCCGTAATGTAAAATCAAATCCGGAGCTTGAGCTATCACTTATATCCACTCCATTCGTTGTGTTCACCTCGACTGGAGTTCCGTACATGTTGACAAAGTTTACTACAACACTTCAACTGTGGACAAACACAAGCACCGTTCATTCACCATAGTGATCCACGCTAAAATGAACATCGTCTTTGGTTAACTTTTAGTCGTTTAAATAAACCAACATCATAATGTTCGCCAGACAAAACAACTATTAGGCTCTTTCGACTAACATAAAATAGTTCTTCAAACTAGTAAACACTTGACTTAAATATCACATAGTTACACTGTGTCAATCGCCCTGCCCGTTACCAGCGTTGCCAGAATAGATGTCTTTGTGAACCAGGCGCTCGATATTTATACAAAAAGAGCGAGTCAGTGGGAGTGCGGTGACGCCTTGATCTGCGCGTTGTTCGAGACGCGACAGTCTACGCGAATCCATCGATCAACGCGCCAGGATTACAATGAATGAGAAACTGAAGAGCGGATCTTGGCCTGCGAATGTCTTTGGTCCGTGAGACAAACAGCATCCTCGCGGTGTTTTATCTGACTCAACACAGCAGCATCTCGTCTCTTTCCACAATAGCTGAACCCAGACGCTTCGCTTTTGACAAAATCTCAGCAGGATCGCATTGGCTATCACTAATGCTTCCAGCACATAGACTTTTTAACTCCACATATTTACACTGTTTGAGTTTGACATTTAGACAAATTGTATAACACACGCTAAGTATTAAAAAAAACATCGTGTCAGACCACAATTTGAATAGTATCATAAAATGCCAATAACGTATGTTCAAAGATCACAGTAATGTTTATCCGATAATTATTATTGGAGCGATGATTATTAAATGTCAACTTGGTGGTCACATAATTATTTAATCCATTTATTTTTTTGGCTAACCTTTGCATTTATTATCGTGCAAAAGTGGTGGTGGTTGCGGGGGGCACCCCTATTACTTGCTTGTTAGAAATGGGGTCGAACGCAGCACTAAAGGTTATTTCACTCACACGACGATGTGTCAGCTACAACCCAGAATAGATACAGGACAGTAATAGGACGTAAAACAAAGACATTACAAACACGCCGGCTTCATGCTTTCCCCTTATTTCTCAGATCACCGAGACAACAGAAGGGTCCCTCCCAACCCTCCACCCCTATGACTAGACGGTTATTAGCTCTCCAGTCCACAAATACCTTACTCCCACATACTGACGAGATGATTGCACATGGTAGGTCTGTGGTAGTTATTAAATTACTAATGGCTGTAAATGACTGATTTAAACATTAACGATGATCATTAAAACAAGGCAATTGGAATGTAAAAAATGTAAGTGTGTACACATTATTTGTAAAATATTCGGCTCTAATTACTTAAACCCGGACATTGAGCGGATCATTATATCTCGGATTAACAAACACGTTATTATCTCAGCTTATACTTAACAACGGTTTAATTTTGATTGTTTTGTAAATATTGTTATGGTATTTATTGATTTATGTTTATTTATTTTGACTGACCGACCGACGGACTGGTTTAATAATTTTATTATCTGCGCAAATTTCCCTTTTTGATGTTTTATGGTGACGGTTGTGTCCCTTTAATGGCAGGATAGCATTAATTTGCATATTATAACAATATTCACAATGACAGATATTACACACTTACTTCAAGCCGCTTGGGCAGTGTTTGGGGTACAATGGTTGGCGTGTCAGACTTGGGATCCTACTTCGAATGGACCTGGCTGATGGTTGGAGGAAGAGTCCCGATACCCATTGTGCTCAGAGCCACGGGGCAACATCAAGCCGATCTGCGATTGTTTTGAATGATTTTTGTGTCTTTTTGAAAGTGAATATTACCTGTATTTAAGCTATTTTGGGATAACAGTTCAACCCAATAGTTTGAACAGATTCTAGTTCAAAACATTTTGCAGGTTGACGGAAATAAATAATTAAAAATATACGTAAAATTCTAATGAGTACAAAATGTACTTCTTTTGCACAATAACGGGCCGATGCCTGGCATAAAAACTAAATAGATGTTACTTCGAATTTTGAAATGACTTATTTTATGACAATATTTGGAATTGAAGTTGTTTCAAAATTCGAAGTTACATTTGGAGGTAATTTTATGCATAAAATAAAATAAATGTCAACTCGAAGTCTGACGTTACGGGTATATTATGTTATGCGGTCAGATTTCATCCAATCGGTGGGTAGTAAAATGTCAAATGTCTTTAGCAGGTTAATTCCCCAAGGCCCTTGCCTTTTAAGAAAATAGTCAATATTTAAGGATTCATCTTCGATAAAAGTTTCGAATGAAGTGGTTTCATTTGGCGGTGCAATACTATAGAGATTATGCCAAATAATGTAACAATGGAAATTATTTATTTGTTCGCAGTAATCTAGTTTAAACAATTTCCTTATTTTATTTTTATAGTAAGCGTTATGCATTGCTCAACCAAATATAATTATGTACGGGGTGTCTAAACACTCCAGACTAACGGACACACTGCTTGACATTGTCTTTGGTCAATTATATCAAGTCGATAGGTGCTTGCTGTTCCATGCTTCAAATACAATACTGCCAGTTGATATAAACATTACGCTTGGGCAGTGGCCCACTTTGACCTGGGGATTCGACACCTTGCTTTAAGTGCGAAATGTGTTTATCCAAATGGAGCTAATATAGCTACTGAAGACAATAGCCAGGTTGCTGCCGAAGTATATTGGCCACCATGACCTTAAACTGGTTAAGCAAATGGGGTTAAAGGCGTATAACAGCTAGAGGAACTAAGGTCGATGAACAGACGTACTGCAGGTTGTTAAAGCGGAGAATTAAACGACAAGAGAAGAGAGCATTCAAGAGCGCAACGTGGGATATTATAGTCGGTTCTAGCTTGACTTGCAAATTGAATTGCTTCACACATCGGAGCTTCTGTGCGACCTATAAAGGCTGCTCAAATACAACATGTTGCTTAGGAAAGTGTAACAAAGGGAACATTTATAGTGAAATGTTTGCAAGATCAAACCATTTTTATTAAATTCAAATAGCTTAGATCCACCCTTACAGAGCATGCCAATAGTTTACATTCATCTCAAAGACACAATCAGCTTATATTTTTAGTAAATTAATTTATTATCCGTAAAGAAACTCGTGGGGTTGTGCTATTGTCAAGGGAGTGAACACCCGTTACATCACAGAGTGCGATTATTCATGTAGCAAAATTTAAATCATGTTAGCCTCCACTTCACATTTTGTTTTCTAAATAACGGATTGGTTGAGTTGAACATAGTCTCAAACATGTCTTCTTCACAATCGATTATATAACATTGCATTAAAATATCAAAAAAATTCCTTTGGAAAATTTGTCAGCGGCGTCTCTCGCTGTTTTCTATCTCGGTTGAGCTGGACAGCGTTGTTATGCAGCACTCGATGTCAGGGGAGGTAACTTCATATTACTGATTGGCTGGTGGTAGTATTCTTATGCCTGGGGAGGATTCAGTAACAGTCCTTTACGATGCGGGGCTAAATTTCTCCGATTTGTTGTGTTTTTTGGATAAGAATGGTGATTAACGTTTTTTAATGATTTTTTAAGTAGCTTGGCCATGACCTATATCGTCATTTCGACAACTCGTCGAACCACTCGATGCCCGCGGCGAATCGGGCTTTATGCTGCGTTCCCACTATCACGATTGGCGGGACGATTGAAATCTTCGTATTAGTCGTGGATTAATCGTGGTGATCGTATCAGATCTTGAAGTCAGTCGTGGTAATCGTGCTGATCGTAGAAAAGTTTTGGACGGTTAAAAAAATTGCTACGATCAACACGATTAATTGTCAATCGTGATCATCGCATCAGATTGTATTGGATCGTAACAAAGCCCGACAAATGGGATCTAATCGTGCTTCCAAATCGTGAAGATCGGGATCAACCTTGGACAAGCACCATGCTCAATTTAGATGTGCTGCAATTTAACACGATCTGTCACGATGTGTGACGCTCTGTCGTCACCAATGGTTGTGGGTTGTAGTGTTCTCTCTCTAAAGTTCAAGAAACAATGACGTCCATGGTGAGTCGTCAAGTATATATATCGGTCGGGGTGCAATCGTAGCTCGAATCGTGATCACTTTCAATCCTCATCGTAAAAGACATCACGACCACAATCGAATCCTATCACAACAGAGCGCATCGGTTCGTGGTGAACGTATCGGAAAGTGTCCGAACGTACATCTCCACGTACTCGATTGTGCCAAATCAATCACTCTGATCGTGATAGATCGTGTCACTTGAAATTGAACAATCGTGACCATATCGCATGCAAAAGCACTAAGTCGTACCAGAACCTATCACCTCGTATCCGAACCTGACATTTCAGAGAAGTTCCACGATCAGTTACGAAGGACAAATTGTTTAGTTCGTAGCACGACAGTGGGAACCTTGCGTTAACCGCGTGTCAAGATAACAACAGCGGTCATAGTCGAGCTATTGAAACTCGCTGCTATGTGTTCACTCCAATCGTATTCGCGCAAGATATTCTATAGTGGACGAGACTAAGACTCTCGAACGCGCATTACGAGATCGGCCATTAATTTCCGAGTAACGGAGAAGGCTCAATCGAGTAAACTTGTACACAATTTACTCCAGATGGTTGTAATTGATACAGTGTAAGACTAGGAATGGTAATAGTGACAACTTTCCGAAAATTTATTGTCGATAATGAGAGCAGCTAATGTTAATTATACATTAAATTCTTTATCCATCTATCAATGGTATTGATTGATTAGTGTTTAACGCCATACCAAATCGCATAAACATAATAACCAGCACAACCCTGCAATGAACCAGTTTTGTGGTGTTGGAAAAGGCAGTACATGGGAAGCGATTTAGGATAGAATGTGAGTCAGTCTCTAATGGATGGACTGTTGGAATGTTCGGTTGAGGACGTGGTAGTCACTCATCTAAACGCCACCTTCACCCCAAGAGGTCCATTTTTTCCGAAGAAACTTGTATCTGGTTATGCTAAATCTTACGAACGTCCTAGGTATGTCGTCAACTTTTAAAATACAAATAGAATTTGTTCTTGTAATTATATTGTATGTCAAAGTTTCGGGTTCCCGCTGCCTTGACTTAGTGGTTAGACTGTGTTTACTTATTGTTATTAGGCAAGGAACAGTGTGAAGTGGACAATCCGTCGTCAAGTAAGTGAATTGCCCTTTAATACGACGTTAAACCCCAATCAAAACAACAAAACAATACACTTTTTCGGGTTACTATTTCGATCTGATTTTTGTTCATGTTTTCAATTTCCGAACTGACTAACATTGGTCATCCTAATGCGTAAAGACTTGTAAACAGTCTTAATCATATTAGATTCCAAATGTAGCGACAAAAACAGCGTCTAACATGTGTGCTATAATGCAGGAGAAATCGTCGTGTGGACATATATATTCTTTACGGAGTAGATTAAAGTTACAACTCTAATAAAAGATAAACATAGATACAAGGTGATTCAAGATTTCGGTTAACTTTAAAATAATCTTGATAATGGTTTAAAATAAACCGAAATACTGAATCAAAATGTATTTATGTTTATCTTTTATTGGAGTTGTAAGTTTACTCTACTTCGTGAAACCCATCAGTGAGAATAATGGTATATATATTCTTTATGATTTTTAAATAGTTTGTATTGATACATGTCACGGTAATGATACATGTATATGCTGTAAAAATGTACTAAAATTCCTTTTTACATCATAATAAATTCTTAAAGTATTCATTTCCTTAGTTAATCCTTGAAATACTGCTATACGACTTTATTATAATACTTTATTATTAAAGCGTTAATTTTGTTGGTTAATTTTAGTAAAATTAAATGGTTCCAAACTCGTTAAATTAAGAATGATATTTTCTCTTCTGTTTTGTATCTATATATATAGATCTGATAAAGTATCGTATTGCAAATGGCGATTATGACGACAATCACTGCTGGGTGCGCGATCGACCTTTGTTTCAATTATCCAATGAAAACCCAGATAACATGATGGGCAATAACATTGTTTGTTTAGGCCAGCCCAAAGGATTCGCCGTTAGGCAATGGCAACGGTTGGGAAGCAGCTATGTGATTTTTCAACCAATCGAAGTCGTTTGCTGTATTATTTTGTCAAATCTACATCTACATCGGGGATCTATTTACAACATGTTTAAGTAGACGGACAAAGGTTCACATTGGACTAGAATAGTTTATAATGGTTCATAACTTTTTAACAAAGGAGTTGTTTATAGTAGTACATTTAGCCGTAAGCATCAATACAATAAAATAACACATCTACACTTCTTCGGAAACTCATATTTGTCTTTATAGAGGTTTGTGACATGTAGAAATTGAGACAAAATGATGATTATAGTGCAACCATAATAGTGTTTATGCAGACACGGGTTACCTTCATTAAATCTCAACTGACCCCTGTGACCCATTGATGTGAACCACTAGAGGATGCTCGCGTGATCGTTGCCTTGGTTACAGTTAGCATGCAACGTTTACTTTTTGATGTCTGAACCAACATGACGAACAGTTCAACTCTCACAAGTCTGTGCCACTTTATCCGGAAAATCTCACAGATCACATACCTTTTAAATATATTTATTTTTTATATTTTGCCTTTTCTCGCTCCCAACAATTATTCTAATTGCCTTTCTTTACTGTAAGGTAACAATTCAGGATAAGTGGTTTTACTTTATTGTGTATAAAAAAACGTCATTTTATAATGCCCTTAACCGTCAAACTTGGGTTGATTCTACAAACGTAGCCTATATCTGATCAAAGCTGTTTTCTAACATACAATATCACATCGTCAGAAACGTGAGTTTGTTTCTCTTGAATTTCATGACATTTATAGAAATGGCGAAATAATTAAGATGAAAGCAAGTAGCAGCACTGATTCATTTGACATATTCCAGTTTTGGTTGACATTTACAATTAACAACAGGAAGCGCATATAATTTAATATTAGATAACGTTTCCCCGAAAAGCTCAAAGGCACATATATGAATACTTAATCGATATGAGTTCTTTATTGCATACGAATGTTCGTATATTTACCTACAAGATATAGGGAAGTCCATTATTAGGAATTGCCCTATGGTTGAGTAAACAAGGATGGATTGTAAAGTTAATGGAACCATCAATCAAGGAAAGCATTTACTTGCATTTATGAATTAATGTGAACTTGCACGAAACATTAAATGAATTACAACAACATTGATGACAATTTCCAATCGAGGCCTGCGTGAAAGTATTCATAAATAAATTATTGAACTAATGATAACGAATTTCTTGACATCGATAAATGATTTACGTGTTGTGTTAATACCAACGAAGAACCGATATCAATAATTCTGTCTGACCATCGATAAAGGAATTATCGATATTGATAAAT
>JAVFBX010258569.1:0-19032 GCA_034783855.1 Mopalia kennerleyi | reverse complement strand
TCGATATTGGTAATTTTTTAGACAAAATGAGTCTAGCTCCTTGTTTTTGTAATTTGAATATTCGGTTAAGTAAACATCTTATCTTATTCATTGATAAGAGAGGAACTAAAAAAAAAGGCACAGATACATTAATGGAAGAATGAGGGATAATAAATATTGCACAGTGAAGTTTAATACTTTAATACTGTAATATTGAGTGATGATACATAGAGTGATATAGCGTGACATCACATCAGTGCTTCACAATGTTGTATCTGTGTTGCATGATGAAATAACACTTTCAGTTTATATGCAACCTGATGCAAAATGGAAATGGATGTATTTTGATGCAAAAATATTGGAACTTCGGCTGTAAAAAAAAAATGTTATTCAATGATTGTAAAATATTTCTTTATTGAAGTAAAAAAAAAGAAATAATAATCCAAATCTTATGTATATTTGAAATTTTCATGACATTTAATTGACAGTTATGAATTGACTGTTATTATTGTGGACTGACTTTTTGAAGGTATTGTTGTCTAGCAGCTGTCTTAAAGCCAAACTACTACTCCTCAGTCTGACTAGTTAAAGGTTTATCAAAACTCAATGTTAATATAGAAACACTTTAATTTCTTTTCCAGATATATGTGGACCCTGATGATCAGAATGTAAGTTGAGTTTCCAACTTATACTCTATTACAATATTTAAAATCACAAACGTATTAACTCTTTGCATCCGGCAAGCCGCTGCCAGAGGTGATATTTTATCATTTTTAGATAGAGTAAGTATTCCTGATGAAGAAAATATATACTTTTCTATACCTATGACTCTGTTTAAAAAAGGCCATATTATTTTACAAACGTAAAAAAAATGTACATTTTCTACAAGACTATTCTGTCTTAATAGATCACATGTGAAAAACATATTCCAGAGACAAAGAGTTAAGTAGTGTAGTGGTATCAACTTGAATTGACTAATTGTGCACAATAAAGCAAAAAACCTGAAGATGGTACTGTATGTCATTAAATAGTCTTAGGAGTAGAAATGTCTTTGTTTACTCCATCACGCTCATGCCCAAAGCATATAAAGATTATGACTAGTTTGTGCTTTAAACTATTCAGGCAAAGCAAGTTTGGTTAACCTTCAAGCAACAACAACTGCACAGATTTTATCTTATTTCAGACTGTCATTGAGTCCTATACTTTCAAGTTTTCCTACACAGAAAATGGAGGAATAGATATATACAGGTATGTTTCTATAATTTAATGAGGAGCTCAATTTATTAATAAAGAACACAAAAACAAGAAAACACATGGGGTAATAACCTGTTTTTTCTGCTTTGTTTCTAACAGAAATAATAAGAAGATATCCAGTGCTTACACAGCAGCAGAAACCAAGAAAGCCACGATCCGGTTATTGAGAACAATTGTAGTGCTCACACAAACTCTAAAATCACTTCCAGATGATGTTATGATGACAATGAAGCTACTATATTATGATGACAGTAATGTCCATTTCTTTTTATAGTTTGTGGTGTACTTGAGATATCTTTATTTCTTGACCATGTGAAAATGCTAATTGAAACGTATTTGGACACTGGCCCAACTATTCGTCGCCCAAATCTTCATGCTGAGCAGAAATCAAAAGACAACTCATTCTCTTTGAAATGTTAAATAATTGAATTAAATAATAAAATTCTGATCATAAATTATAATAGTCATTTATATATATGGGGCCTAATTGTGAATACATTTATTGAAAACTGAAAATGATTGATGTTAACTGATAAGTCAGCAGTGGCACACAGACCCAAAATGTGGAAACTTGTATTTCATCGTATTTTTCATCCGTTTAGATTCTTCATCAAACTTCTTTTTTACAGTAACTCCTGACACTTATGAACCACCAGGCTTTAGAACAGCTGAAAATGACTCCTTTGTTTTTGAGGAACAACCCATGAACATCAAAGTTGGAGATGTTGCAACTGTAAGTTTCTCTTATTTGATACCATTTATAATTCTTGTGATTTACCAAAATTTTATTTATTGACATGTAAGATAATGGAACATCTTTATTTTTCTGTAGAGTTTCTCACTAATTTCTATAACTTAGTGTATCCTTACCTTATGCAAGTGATTGGTGGCTTCAAAGTTCTTTATTTATTTCTGTTTCTATGTATTGTTTTCATTTACACCAACCCTTCTACTGTTGTGAAGCCTGGCACATGTTTGATAGGAAAGAAAAAAATGTAATTTGTGTTATTGTATAGTGTTTGATCTAAAAATTGTCAAACTATATTCAAGCCACAGCCTACTTGAAATAGCGTTGAATATGATGTAAAATACTTTAATCAATAAATTGATCCATCATGTTTGAAAATTAGAACTACAAATTTGTATGACATGTATCTTCCATGAAAAAGCTTTTTGTGCAATTAATTTGTATGGTCTTATTTTTCATACATTTCTGATACTGCCTACATCCTTGGAAACAGCCCTTCCATAGGTAAATATGATGTTAGCCTTGCATATATGTCAGTTTTAAGATCAATATAGTTTATAGTGTAATTGATTGCCATAAGCTCCACTCTCTACTTTGTTTTATTGTATGTTCAAATTTCAAATAATATGTGATTCATTTTATATTTTAGTGTAAAGATGAGAATAAAAACAGATAGTAAGCAGTTTGAGTTAAAAGATGACAATGAAGAAAATGTTTCTGATGAACTTAGTGAGACAGAAAAGGAAACCGTAAATGAAGACATTGTAATGGTACTTGTCACTGTCTGTTAATCAAACTACTTAGCATTTACATGTCACATATACACAAACTGGACTCAAGTTAGTAATCAAAATTGAGTTAAAAGCTGTTTTGTTTAATATTTGTATTATTGCTGTTTGATTAAGAAAAATCTGTACCATGTGCCCTACCAGTTTGAACAGTATGATGTATTTCAGTCAATTTCACTCAATACTTGCACACATTCATCCATGTTATTTTAATTGGTTTGGTCATATTTCACTCAGTTGAAATAAATTTTCAACAATTAAAACAAATATATATGCTTCATTACAAGAATTGACTTCACTTTGAACCTGTTATTGTAGGAAGAGGAATCCGCTGCTGGTGACCAGTTAGCTGCAATTGTGACTGACAAAAAGAAAGAAAAAACACTGCCTATCCCAGAGCAATGTGAAGATATTCCCCAAGAGAGCCCTGCTAAACCAAGTAATATTTTCATGTAAAACGTGTCTTTCCAGAACTTAATACTAGTATCACAATTTATTCCTGTTTTCTGTAGAAATCAGATTTATCTTTTGAAAATGTATGTAACACTTCTACTTATTTTTTCCAGTTCCTACAGATACACCTCCAGTGCATAAAGCAACACCAGAGTCAATTGTTGAAATGGAAGCAGAAGAAGAGTTTGGAGTTAAATGTCCATGTGGATGCAATGAGGTGTGATATAACCAATAATGAATATACTGTTACTGTACAGTTGAGTATTGTCATATGAGGGAAATACCCTTGAATACGAAGTTAAACTCCAAACAAACAGACAAATCAAAATTAATCACTGAATTTCGTGTCAGTCTTTGTGGTGATTCAATCAATGGTGATTTTATTCATAACGTAGAATTTGGACCACAGGAACTGAATATTCTCCTGGAGGTAAAACAGATTAAGAATAAAGCCAATGACCCTACTGACAAAGACAAGGGCACTGTTAAATGAGAAAAATGCACTGTACCAATTGGTTGACAAAAACTACAAGTTGTATTCTATGCATATCCCATGCAATCACTGAAGACAAACTCAAGGAACTGGCAGATAAAATGAAAACTACAATAACAGGCCCCATCAGTGGCTTAGCCAGAATCAGAAGTAGGGTGTCCAAAATGGCCATTTTGCTTCACTTTTCAAATAACTGGGTGTCCAATTTTTGACATTTTGTCCTATCTCCTGCATGCTAAAGTTTCTTAAAATAGGGTGTCCATTTGGACGGGTGTCTGCCTAAGCCCTTGCCCCATATGCAAGAGAAAGAATAAATATGCATAAGAACCCTATTAAAGCCTGTCTATGTATCTGCAGCCATGACATAGTTACAATATGGCAAAACACCTAAGGAAAATATCGACACCCTTGGGCAAAGCAATTGAAATATTTATTACATTTCTGTGATAAACTACGGTCCATCTGCCCTTTGACTAAGAGTAGCAATGCTGTCTTTACTTAGCACTCAACTGGAAAAAAATTAACATTCCAACATTATGGAAATGCATAACATCTTGATTGTGCTAGTGTCAATTGTTGTTGGAATACACTGCTGTCATAAGTAAAATACCCTTAAGCACGGCATAAAACAACAATAAATCAATCTTAAGTCCATCCAAAATTCTCCAATTTGTAAGGTATGACGCTATAGACCTCTTTATTAATTCCTACAGACAATACCCTTTTTATCATTCTGAAGCAGATCCCTACCATTCATTGGTGATACATTTTGTCCTCTTAGCAAAAGGACAACAAAAATATACAAAAGTTCCACAGAGCAGTAAGGTTTTATTAGCATCAGTTTGGTTTGTAGAGCTAATGGTCTTTTTTTTCAATTCCTAATACTTGTTGGCACAATTGTAGGATGATGGGTTGATGGTGCTGTGTTCGCTGTGTAAATTCTGGCAGCATGGTGTCTGCTTTATGATCCTCGATGAAGATGATGCTCCAGAGAACCACATATGCAGTGATTGTAGTTCTGTAAGTCGATTGTCATAAGCTGAAGCTAAAATAATAAGTACATTAGATTTAAGCCGTGGTTAGTGGTCCCATTTGAGGAGACTGCTAGTTTTATCTTTCTATAGGTAAAGAGAAACAGTTTTTAAAAAAATACTATCCAATCAGTTCTTGGGTAACATTAAGCATTTTCTGCCAGAATATTGTAGCAGAACAGTGGTAATTTTCGCACCCTGACAAGGGCAATAAACTAAACTTTTGAAAGACTAAATGTAGCTTAGAATAGATATTTTTTTCAAAAGTAAGAATTTTAAAACTATAAGTCTGAAAATTGTTAACACCTGCCCAATTTAAAGTGCATAAAATGTGACATTTCACAAAGAGAAATAATTCTATTTGAACAACTTTACGCCTTAAACTCCAGTATGTTTGAATGTGGCGTAAAACACTAATCAATCAATCAATCAACCAGTATGTTTGTCCATGATCTGTAGTTAATCATCAGTAACTCTCAAGTTATACACAGGTTTTGGTTTTACTTAATGTACCAGAAGTAATTTATTTCTTCACTCAGAGACCTTATATGATTAATATGACAAACTTGATATTCGTAGCATTTTTACAACAAAATAGCTTTTCTTTTTAAGTTTTCTTGTTTTAACTTAAAATGCAAAGTGTTCTTGATGACGTCTAGTGTTGATGATTTATTTCAGTTGGAACACAGCCAAGGGGAGATAACTGACCCTTACCTTACTGGATTGTCACCCATTGCCATCCAGGTGAGTAGTCTCATGGAATTGGGGGATTTTTCTCTCACTTTGTTAAGGAAAGAAATCATGTGGGCAAATATAACAAACATTTTGAAAATATCAATTTAATTCGGGTAAACAAATTACATATCTTTTAAAGGCACTGCAGTGTATGGAAGTATTATAATTGTGTCTCTTAACCTACCAAATATAATTACAGAGTAATTAACACTCACTATAATGGCATGTCATTGTATATGGTTTCAACAGTGTATAGATGTTATAATTTTGGGTCAAAGAAATGTGCAAAAGTATTATGCTATTTGATAATTGGTTCAGTGTGTGACAACGTTGCCAATGTTGTGAATGTGTTACGGCTGCCATCTTCTCACCCATAATTTCGATGTTTAACCAATGACAGACATAAAATTTTGGTCAATTTTACATAATTATGTGTAAAGTTTCAAGCAATCTACGAATATTTACTGGAGTTTATTAAGTCTCTGAAGAAAATAAATGCATTTGATATCAGTTAGATTTCTGTTCTTTGTAGGCCACTTGTTTATGGAGACGAGCACTGATTGCCTGCACTGAAAATAGCAGAGTGCTTGCTCCAACATTTGCCAGGCGACTAGGTGTTGAAATGACTGTTGCCCAGGGATTACTGAATAGGTTGGAAAAAGAAGGCTTTATCAAGAACCCTTCCAAAGGAAAGAGGTATTTGTGTAGAATAAAAAAATAAATCTTTATTTTTACACAGTTTAAAAGCTGTACAATAAACTGACAACTAAAAAACTTTGGATATAATTGCTTTCAAAACACAACATGAAAATTGGTGTTTTGTTTCTGCTAATGTACAGTAAGTGTTCCAATATTAAAACTTTAGTGGTGTCTGATTTAGATAAAAGAAAACTTTTAAGTCCTGTAGGTAAATGCTTTTCTATCTCTCTGTTTTTTCATTTTTTTAATTTTATTTGAAGATTGGGTAAGGTAGTTAACAAAGAAAAGGTCATGTCTGACGGAGTAAAGAAATATTTCAAGAGAAATAACAAACAAATGAAGCAAAATAAGTTAGAGGTGAGTGTTTGAAAATATAAATGATATATAAGGATACAGCCATCACCCCTGTCTATTAGAAGTCACTCTTTTTCAATGCAATTCTTCTGAAAGTTTTTAGAGATTGATGTCAGTATTATTTTGTGGAGGTCTTAATATGTGACGATGAGCCTACATATTTCTCATATTTTTTACTGTTTATCCAATTAATGACCCTTGATTTGACATACTGATAGTGACGTTTACTTTATTTTTTTGTTTTTTAAACTTGAAAAAAAAGCTGATAGAATGTATCTGATTGTGTCTGCACCATTTCATTTCTCTCACAGGAACAACTGTCAAAAGTTGAAGACGATTCGTTTGCAAACCCAGGAGAGAGCAAGACTTCTTCGCAGAAAGATGTTTCCAGTGAGGTAAATGTAGAGTATAATAGCCAATTCAAGTTATTGTTACTAATACTGATCTTTACATAACACTTATAGAAAATCAGAGTGTTATGTCATATGATGTAGATGATGTATAAACATGTGTCTTTCTGTGCTTATTTGTGGGACTCCTCCATAAACATTTCTTAGACATGACAAACGTTACAAGTTTATTTTGAGTTGATGCCATTTCCAAAACTCTAAAATTAAATTTTAAGTTTTGCAATAAATTGATTCAAGCTAACACCCTGTGGTCATTTCAAACTGCTGATTCCATAGATTGACATTCTTGTTGAACGAGCTGGAGATATTGATCTTGGTGGAAGAAAGAAGAAAAAAGCTGCAAAACATAAGATATCTGCTATTGAGGACCAGGTAATTACGAAAATCTTCAAAACTCCCCAGTTAGATATTAATACTGTTTTTAAAAAAAGTATCAGTGTATATTTAAAATCAAAAATTTCTAAATAGTTTTAAAACACTTTATAATTCTTATATTTATGTTTCTAGAAAGTAATCACACTATCACAGGGATGTTGATTAGATTTATACATATAAAATACACTATTTGCGTCATGTGTTAGATTATGATTTTTCAACCTTTATTGACAAGACTTCAAGTATTGAAATCAGGTTCAAGCTTTGCCCTCCTAGGTTCATTTAAATACTTGAAATTGAAATATTCATGTAACATTTGGAAACCTTATCGATTATGAAAATAGTATATTTTAGAACTGGATTTTTTTGGTGTTTGTTTGATTGGGGTTCAACTTTGTACTCAAGGGTATTTCACTTATATGATAACAGATTGTCCACTTCACATTGCTCCTTGCCTAATTACGATGGAAAACCTTTTAAAAAACACACCTGTGATTGCTTGAGCAACACCATGTGACTCCCTCATACCTGATGGTCGACAGATGGACTTGACCCCCTGAATGGTAAATCAATCAAAGTAGAAAACTAGCCATTAAGCCAGGGCCCCAGGCTGTTTGTTTCGATATGATATAAAGTACTCGATATGACATCATTCGTAGATACTATAAGAACAAAAACTGAATCACGTTGAGATTTACTAGTAATAAAATCATTCTTTTTGATCCTGACAACCTAATTGGGAAACAGATAAGAACTATTAATCTTGTAGAGTAGCAAAACTGAGGTCATTAAAATGACCTCATTTATCAAAACAGCATTGATAAATCATGGTTTCATTACGTTCAGGCATAGAAATATCAAACTAAGTAAACAGTTTCTTTCTGACATTGCCATGACCGCAGTTGATCGGTGAATTTGTCATGGTTATGTGTTTATAGTTAACATAAATAATAACTTGAATATTACACAATGAAGTTCATACAGTTTACACCCAAAGTATTGCTCTTGTAAATGGTGGAAAAAATACCCACGATACTTCGCATCTTGTGGGTTATCTCATTCACTTGAGCAATATTTATCGTATTCAAACTCCACTGTGTAATATCCTCTATATATAACCAAAATCAACAAATTTACTTAACTGGCAATAAAACAAAAGTACAAATAGCAATAAGCTCTCACTGACTTTTTATTTGTAAGGTACGACACAGCCCAAGATTAGCTCAAGACAAGTTACCTGTGGAGGACATTTGTCATGAGAAGGTGGATACATCGAAGGCAAGAAGAGGCAAGAAAAGAGCAATAGCTAAAGTAGATAATGTAAGTTGATCACAATTATTATTTTCAAACATTACTAAATAGTTAAATTACATGTATACAGCAGACTTGGTGTGATACATCATGGCCTTGGGCTAAGTGATGAACTAGGAGAAATGTTTAATATCTGCTATGCTTTATCAACCTAATTAAGGTGACTTGTGCATGACTGAGTTTCCATGATTGATTCTGGAACCTAATTTAAAGCACAATTGCATATATTTTTTTTTTCAGTTATCCTAGTGCTACTCCCCTATAAATATGTAAGTTTGGAATTTAATTATTAGACCCTTTAAAATAGAATCAGATTCTGACGTTTTGGAGGGTTACATTTCTATTATTATTTTGTGATTGTGAGAGTTATCAATTATCACAATTCTGACATGTTATAGGCTGCTGAGTTTGATGTTAGCAACAGCCAGGATGTGGATTATGATGATTGCCAGTCAAGAAAAAGGAAAGCCAGCATTGCAGCAAGGGCTATTATGGTTTAATGGGTTCCTTGATAACACCCCGGAATTACGGGATGTACATATTCCTACTTATTTTTCCTCCGATCCTGTTAAACATAAATAAAACTTGTTTAGAGACTTCATAAATCAATTTCAATATGCCAGCTTTAAACATTAGTTAATTTAACATTTGTGATCAATAATTCATACCTTATATCCCGCATATATATTTATAGAGCAATTGGGAGGGAGGAAGCTAGCTTCCTGTTGCTCTGGTGCTCTCTGTGCTAAGGGGAAACACAAAGCTTTTCTGATTGTAATGCCTTTTAATTGTGTCTCGAGATTGACCTGTCTTGTCTTTGTTTGTTGCCAATGGCATCAAGGGTGGTTTCCTTCACCCTTTGGGCTGGCATGCGTCAAAAGAGTGAAATAACCTTGAGAGGCATCAAGCCCCGATTCAACAAACAGACCAATATAATGATGACATTGTGAATTTCTTACAGTGTTATGTGTGTTTCGGGTTTACAATATAGATGTCATAAGATAGTTGAAAAATGTTAATCACTTTGAACAATGCATTATGATACAAATCTCATGAGTTTTAAATAGGGTCTCTACCATCAGTCTGTAAGGGACACTGATGTTTAAGTGTGTAGTATCTGTCGTTATAGATTGTGTATTGTGTTAGCAGACATATTTTTGAAAGGATTTAATTATCTCACTTAGAGATAAACTGCATTATAGACATTTATCATATGCATTTGTGTATGTGTGTTATATTTTATTCTATGCTTTCCATAAATATATATGCTTTATTAAGGCAAAGTATGTATCCAGTGTAAACATAAATAGAAATATCAACAACTCATGCTCTGTGTTTAATAGACACCTACCAATGTC
Organism: Mopalia kennerleyi; assembly: GCA_034783855.1. Taxonomy (NCBI): domain Eukaryota; kingdom Metazoa; phylum Mollusca; class Polyplacophora; order Chitonida; family Mopaliidae; genus Mopalia; species Mopalia kennerleyi. The sequence goes on along the minus strand of JAVFBX010258569.1, from coordinate 9,044 downwards.
TTTTAACTTTCGACTGATTTATTTTAAGAATGAATTGCAAATTCATTAGTTTGACTTTTCTTTGAGTTAATAGAAAATTGTAAATGAATTCTATCAGAAACTAGCTACAAATTCTGGGGTTGATTCACTAGCTCATGTTTGTCTTTTATTTACTTCTTTATTTTTTTTATAACAATCATCTTTTTTCTTGTTAACCATTTAAACAGAAAACCATGACATTTCAATTTAGTATTATAATCTATATGTCGTTATGATGTATCTTAAATAGTCTTTCACAATTGTTTTACAATGGTGTTTGTTGTGAAAATACTAAACTTTAGATTTATCAGACTTTTCATTAAGTTGAGTGCTCTTGGCTGACATTTACTCAATGGAATTTTTAGTGTTGGACTCTATGACGATGGTTATTTCTTTTCCCTTTGGATCTAAACTTTTCTGGACTGGAATATGTTCTAACGTAAAAATTACTATTCTGTAAATGTACTATACCCTTCATAATTTGTCGATTTTTTTACACAGAATTCATGATGAATACACAATTAAAATACTCAAAGAAATTGATATTCGATGAACTGCTGTAACACAAATATACACATAATAGTTAGAAAATACTCATAAACAACAATTTGCATATTCTTGAGTAGGCAGATATGTACTGTTCACTTTCTAAATGACATCAAAACTATTTCATTATTTTTATCTGTTGTGCTAAAACAAACTTGAATATTAAAAAACCATAGACTTATATTTTGTATCAAGGGTCAATAAAAACATGAATATTTCCAAAAAATCTTAAAGAGAAACAAATTTTTGACAAACTGAGATTTATTTTAAAAAAAGATTTACTTTTCATTCATTTGTAAAATGAATCATATTTTGTACTCCTTCTTAATATGTGTGTTACTATAATCCTGGTTAAAATAATCACAAAAGCTGTAACAAAATTATATTGGTGTCATTTTTTACTCCTGACTGGTGGTAAAATCCTTATCATTAAAGTGTTGAAAGGCTACAAATAATGAGATCAAAAATAAAAGTATCAACAACAAAAATTAAAATGAATCTCTGGAAAGATTGTACGTTAATATAAATACACATTGAAGCGCATATTTTTATGATATATGTATATCATAAAGGCAAGTCAAATGTTGTTTCTTTATATTTTGAGGGTATATTTTTAATAATATACATACATATACTTGTATATTGTTCTCAGAGTACTTTAAACATTTTCTGTTTAAATGTAAATATAATAAATTACTATATTTATCTTCTGTCTTGTGATAATTTTGATGTTGAATCACTGTGATATAAACATTTAATAATTCTGTTTGTTTGTTTTATTTAAACTCTTTAAAAGAATTGTATTCATTACAATTTATTGAACTCACTTACTGAAATTGTTCCTCTAATTTATCCTTTTTTTGGTCTTTGGTAACTATGTAATTATGTACAAGAATAATAAAGACATTACCATGACTAGTTAAAAAACATACACACCCTTGTCCTTTCATATAAATATGCACTTCTCATATAAGAGTATTCTCATAAGGTAAAAGTTGATTCAATTGCTTTGAACTGATCAAAGCGTTTGATAATACAACAGTATTTACCTATATACCATTATTGTTAAATAAGAGCAAATGTTTGATAAGCCAGAATCTCTTACAACCATACTTCAGTTATTGTTTTGTCCTCATGAGATACTGGCTTACTATAGTGTCGATGGTGATCTGGTAATCGTCTACAGCACAATTCCATATGTGAAGTATCTGCATACAGTGGACATATTGAGTGACAATTCATTGTTTCCTTCACACTACCACTCCATCTTCCAGAATCCTGACTTTCACTATTAGAATCTGCTTGTATTGAGGAAAATGTATGGACATCACAGTTCAGTGGTGCTTTATTGTGGTATTCAGTTTCTTGTAACACCAGACGATTTCCATCAGGGTCAGTGACCATGTATCTACCATTGTTTGACACGCATAGATTTTTCTCATCAGTGGCATGTATTGAGCGTATGTCTTTGATTTGTAAAAATAAAGTTGTTGATTCTAACGGAATAGGTTGAATATTCGGAGAATACTTAATCGCCAACTGAACATCCACATTATTTGTATGGAATAAAACAAAAGTACAAAATCCTGGTTTTGTGCTTTCCATCTCTCTTTCGGTGACTAATCTATAAAATTCTACCATCTTGTTGAAATTTTGTGTGAATACGCACACTCGAAGGTGTTCCTTTCCTTTGTGCGCAGGGTTTACTGACCAAAGCGGCTGACCGTCATCCAGGAAGAAATATTCCTGTCTCGCCACATTAAAATTAGGTGTTCTCTTACTAGTCAGTTCTATTTTATGGTGAAATTTCCATGGATGCTGCAACACATTCTTGCGAATATCTTGATAACAAGCGGATCCGTAGTCCGATAAAAACAAAATAATACTGATTGCTGGTACAATAGCTTTTTGACCGCTCTGCCGAACAAACGGTTTGTGCGTTTGTGGAGGAAACTCGTTACTTCCAATTGCGTTGAACTTCGAGGTTACAACTATTATCTCATTTGATTTGTCTACCCACTGTATAAGAGGCTTTATCGCTGACTTCAAATACACCTCATGCTCCGGAGTTGTGTTTATGATAACCGCAAACGTCTTGGATGGTGATGGATTTGCACATGTTGATTGCAAGTCGTTCATTATGAAATGGCCCCCTGTACATGTTCTAACGATGGTTCATGGTTCATTTGTTCATAGCTTTGTGCAAGGACTTCCCATGTACGGAGGTTGCCCGAACATGCTCAAACGTTTGGCTTAAACACCATGAACGTGACCCAAAGATGTTTACTCTCCATCCCACGCCGTCACTTTTTCTCTGAGATGACTGTGGAAATCTGCATTTGTGTGCCATAGTTCACAATTGTAGTAAACATATCTGTATTGGTATATCCAGGCTGGGAGGTTTCATTTTGTTGGCTACCAGGCGTCAAATAAGTTAAAAGTCTTGAATATGTGGTATAGACGGATATATTGTATCACGTTCGTCAACTGGCTCCTAATAAAAGTATACCGCCTGAGACGAAGGTAATATATTGTATCTTTATAGGCTGGTTGTAAAGGAGACGGGCCTAGCTTACCCTGTAATCTATTCAAGCACAAAACTTACCCAGCCGTATACAGCTTCTAGCGGGTACGTGTTATCCATATCTTGCGTGAGCAAGTAAGAGAGCTGTCATTATGTGTCGTGCACAAGCGTCACGCCTTAAGCCTCTGTTCCCTTGAGCTAATTACCCCTATTTCCTTGCTGACACATTTTACAAAGAATTTAATGGTAAATGTTTGAGCGTGGAATAGCAATTTGGTAATAACTGTCTTTTTGTCAAGCTATCTGTTTTTTAAGTATACGTTTGGGTACCGTTTTTACCCGGACTACTTGGCTTATCATTCTCATACGAATCACGTACCAAAATCGTCGCTTCGTGGTCCGATATTTGGTGCTGACTAACTGATGAGGATTGGAACAAATATTAAATTTTCATTTGACTGGACTTTGTGAAGGCAAAGAGTTACTTAGGTTTTGTTTAGTTTTTTCGGGGTGGGGTGGGGGGGGGGGAGAAACTAAAAAGATGTAGAGTCGAGGGAATCAGTGCGTGGGCTGGCAAAGTTGAATATATTGTTGCAATCGCTGTGAGTTTTGTAGTGGTCGGGCATTTAGAATGGTTCCTTAGTTTTGAATGGATTTAATATGCGTGTTATGTATTATGTGTGTTGAGCAACCATAAACCGTTACACAATTTAATCCACAGATATGCTAACCTACATGTCGCTAAACTGTCATAAATCTTCACCCCTTGAGGGCCCGTGTATTGTTACCGTTCTAAAAGTGTCTTCCATAAATCTGCTACAAAGAAAGTATGTCGAAGTAATAAATGGGATTTGTGAAGCATTAATGATTCATAAATACGTGTTAATGGCTAGACTGGCTAGACCTTTACAATACATTTTTGGATTCTCAAAAATCGACTAAAAGATAACCTTGTCAAATAAATGTGAAAAGATGTTATGGTCGGAAACTAATGTACGCGCAAAATAATATATTCCACAGTTGTTTCTCCTCAATGAGAGTTCATGCACTGTCGGTCAAATATGAAAGCAGTTAATACAGGTATATATATCTTCCTGGTATTTTGCAATGATATATTTTAAATTGATTTAATGGTGTTGAAGGCTACGGCAAAGGCTAACTGATTGATATATTAAGGCTAAAATAACTATCCCTCCCCATTGCTAAGTATAAAGACTATTTTATTGTGTTTGAAAAATACGAACCTTTTGCTAATTCCCTTTGGCAATGAAACTGATTCCGTTATTTTGATCGATCCATCTTATAATAATTTTCGCAGTTTTATAGCGGCAAAAGACAATTAGAGCCAGAAGTATTTTGAAGTCTAAAAGTGTCCCATCAGTCCATTTGATAGGACAAGGATATCAAGACCCCGGTACTGATTGTAAATGTTCCTGATCATCTCTAAATTTCTTGTACATTTCATGAGTTACGATAAGTAAAATCTGTGCCGAGAAATAATGTATTGACGACGCGTTTGTGTATAATGTTTTGCTCGAAAAATAACGTAGCCATAATCAATAAAGGGTATCTCAATTTATTTTTCGTTTTGTCTTGTTTTTTGCCTAGTTTTCCCTTTATAGTAATTTCACTAAATTTAATTATGAAAATTGGACTTTCTGCATTAAAAGATGAATAGGCCTAATTAAAAAAGTAAGCCAACTTTAAAAAAAAAATGAGATTCCCTTAATTCTAGATTATTATATCATTAATATAAGCATGTCAAATTTCACGAGTGTAGCTCATGCAAAGAGTTTTCGCGAAAAAAAGAAAATGATGTGCTAGAAATCGTGCAAAACCCATCTATCTGTACACTTGCAAAGAAATGAATCAACTTAAAATTAAATGTCTATTGCTCCTCTTCAAACCAACTGTTCTTATAGCCAGAGGGCTCGGGTATATGAGTGAGTCACACGATGTGGCAATCGTGCATGGGGTAGTGTCTGTCCTGTTTTCTCTCGGTTTTCCACCGTAAATAGGCAAGGAGCAGTGTGAAGTGGACACTCAGTCGTCATATAAATGAAATACCCTTGAGTACGAGGTTAAACCCCAATCAAACAAACAAAATCTATCCTCGAGGCGACTATATTCTATATGAAAGTTTGTCATGCAGACATTGAAGCTCATCGTCACCAACATTAACCCCACATCATAAAATTACAACCTCTTATTCTCAAGCGATTTCTTACATAATACATAAAAAAAACATTTATACATGTATTTTGGCAATTTATTCATTTGAATAAAGAAATTTGCGAAAATCAGACATTGACTGATTGTTTGGCTTAACACTTTACGCTTCGGGTTACAATTTTGATTGCTGTTGCAAAAAAATTCTATCCCTTCGGGTAGAGAAGTATATTTTGTCACGCAGATTGATAATTGTATGTATGTATACAAAAGTCTATAGCATTTATCAGATCCAATTACAAACACTGACAATAGTCGAATTGATGTCATTATGGTTCAATCACTTTAGAGGTAAATTCGAGCCTACCGTTTAAACTATTTTATGCCATGTTGGTTCGGATACACAATACCCCATAAAAGAAATACAAATTGCTGCACTTAACAATTCTGTATAATTTCGGTAATTAGCTGTTTGTCATTTGCAATTTCTTTGAGGTGGAAATATATTAAATGGCATAATTTAGTTAAACAATACCACTGTTGTGATACTTTAATTGGAGTATTGGCGGCTTATATCTTCTGTTTGTGGGATGTTTCTGTACAAACACATTTTTATTACATTCCGATTATTCGGTTGGGTCACTTGATACCTAAACCATACCCCTAACTTAGACTCGCACTCGCAATTGTCGGTAATTCAAGGCTTGACCTTTAATCACTTTATATGTATTTAAAAGATGGATACTATTACAATAATGTTGTTAGTCTTTTACATTTTCAAAACATGTTTATATCAACAGAAACGAATATATGCATGGAAAGCCGTTTTATCACTTCTCTCTTTATATTAGTATAATACATATGTAGAATTCCTTCCCACATATAATACTCACTCTATATTTTATTGGCATATTCAGAATATGTTATTTTGTGTTTCAGTTCTTATTAGACTGGTGGTATTTCAGAATGTTAGTTGCTATTCGATTTTCGGCAGTCTGTGCTCTGCTTTGTTGTTGTAACCTCGCTGCCGGGTGACCATTTCCTGATCAAATATCTCGAATTTGGAGTGTGCCCCGCTGAGGCTAAACTTGCATACCATGTGCTCTCGCTTATACTGTCAGCGGAAAATAGGCCGACTCCTATATTGTCTTTGCATTCGTCTTGAAAGTCGATATATATAGCACAAACGTAGGTTTCTCAGTATTTTTAATAAGTGCAACACCTTTGTACATATGTAAAATAAAGGTTTATTTTACGTAACAAGAAGTGGTTATCCAGAAATTGTATAATTAAGGTCTACATAAGTTTGCTGAATATCATTCGTTGGTTAGTTAAGGTCTAAATATCTAGGCCTAATGTATATTAGACCTGGAGTTCGATCAGGCAAGAATTTTTTTTATAAGTTACATTTTAATTTTTCAGCGAATGAAATCGATAAGAAGCCATGCTATATATATACACATTGACATTGCCATATTTTGGTCGTTATTTTTAACAATCAATCACAATTCCTCTTAAGTTGAGGAAATGACTTATAAATGTTATTTATATATCTTCGACTTTGCAATATGCCGCTGAATACATGAAACCAATTTTTTTATGCCCAGTTGACACGAATTTTGGTTTTGCAATGCCCTGCAATAGGTCACATGTGCACCAATTAACGCATGTATATGACTCCTGACATAAGCGACACGCAAATTGACTCTGTGAGATCGACATCACGCTAATATTGATCTGTCGTCACTGTCCGCGGCCTCGTTAACTGGTCATGTTTGACCATTTTGTAACCACCAAGTACCATCTAACTTTTCGACGCAGACTGGGAACTTTGGGATTAACCCGCGCCGTCACTTTTATACCAGCAGTCAGGAGACGCCGCCCTACTTTTAGTCATAGTTACGAACAATCCATGCAGTTCCTTAAAAATTTGATAATGTGTAAAAATGGTCAACCTGTATTGGAAACATGTTTTGATATATGAATGATGAAATTTGTTATAAAGTATTTTTAAAAAAGGAATTGCATCGATCTGCATATCGTGGTGTAAATCATTTTGTGTTGCAAGTACCATACTCCCACCTTCACGCCGAAATCACATACACTACGTCGCTGACGTTGTCAATTAGAGCTCGTGATATCGCCAAAGGGCATTTAACTACGCATGGCAGAGATGGAAAGGGGCAGCAGCTAGTATATAATAATTAACGCATGCAGCCAGTAGCGTCTATATAAATTAAACATTAGACTATAGTTTTAGTATCTCGTCACCGATCAGTCAGACTTGGGCGAAGCTTTTTGTTAATCTTTTTCTTATAGTTATCAATAATTAATCTTCATTTACACGTACTCAAACATGGTTTAGCTGGAAGGTAAGTCGGGGGATAATCTATCGTGAGCACTACGATTATCTATGTTTCACATCCGTTGAAGGGGAACTATCAGATTGCATTATTGGTTGAAACTGCAGATTAAAACTTATATTCATATAAGTTTATTTCATATTTAAGACTGCTGAACGAAATGTCAGATAATATCGTGCAGCAGTTAACAAAATCAAATGAACTTACAAAAGCAGTTACACTGTAAAAGTAAAGTGTTTTATAGGGCGACGCATTAAAACACCCACCAGGCACACTTAATAGACACGTCAAGGCGTTTTACCCGAAAATGTTAAAAAATATATAAAAAAAAATAAACGTCGGCCGTTTCATCCCAAAACAGCTAAGATGTTAATAATTAAAACGCATGTGTTTTCAGTTAAAAACGGTATCGTTTTAAGCAAAATTGCATGACGCGAGGTAATTAGTTGTTGTGTGTACAAACATATCAACTTCGGTATATATTTCGTGTTTCCAGTTGGCCTACTGTTTACCAAAACCATTTCCTATCTGTCCATGTCATACACGTGCAAACCTTGATAACCTTTTGTGCACATAAGTAACTTAACGAATTGCAAAATAAGAACAGCTAAATTTGCGTTAGATTTTCTGAATTTTACCTGCACTAAAACTTCGTTTTTATCGACCGCGTTGCGCAAAATACTACCGTAAGTAGCCTACATAAAACGTGCGTTGTGTAAAAATATTGCTGTCGGCCCGTAAGCACGAAAGATTTATGTCGCTGCTATTTATAAAGCGTTTGCTTCACATTCACTGTTTTTACTGAATGTATATTAACATATTGACGTTTACTTTACCGTTGCTGTAATGTTATACAATTCAATTTAGGCTTGCAAACAAATTTAAAACGCCTAGTCAAAACAAGTACGATTTAAAAATAAAATCCATCTTATTTTGACGAAAAATGCAGGTGAAGATTCGAAAATGGCTGTAATTTTAAAACTCATCAGTTTTCAAGGAAGCTGTTAACGTTGGAGTATAGGTCTAAACGCGTTGTCCGTCACTATTTTTTTTACAGTGTATTTGCTAATTAAAGAAACCCTGGGGAAAAAATGGTTCATGGGTAGGCCCCCTATACCTATAAGAAATCGTTATGGATCCAATTTAGTAACAGCGGTTTTCGTGACAAATCGTTTCTGGTCCTTTAAATTATATTCATACATTCATGACAATCGCTACAAAAATAGTATGTCTCTTAAGGTCTTGCTGGACCCCTTGGTCGATTTTCAGAACACCTGTTGTGTTTAGTCTATTATGCAGGCGAATATAAGTCTGTACCATATATATGTATATATTTGTGAAAAGCCTAAATACTCAGGAATACGAATATGTAAATATGGTGAGAATCCAATGATTCTTTTTTTAAATATTGCAAAATAAGTAAA
>JAVFBX010258458.1:0-19036 GCA_034783855.1 Mopalia kennerleyi | reverse complement strand
AATAATAAATAGCATTTGTATAGCGCAGTTCTTCAATAAATGAACTCAATGCGCATGTGGGTAGGATAATACAGTTCGAAAGTTCTACAGAAAGGCTTGGTTGAACAAGTAAGTCTTTAAATGAGATTTAAACTGGGGTAAACTGGACACGCTACGGAGAGATGCAGGAAGTGAGTTCCAGACAGCAGGTGCAGAGAAACTAAAGGATCTTTCTCCAGCTGACTTGAGGTTGAATCTGGGAATTTTCAAAAGCTTCTCAGTATTTGCAACATTTTGTTGCAAATATGGTCATCCCTAAACAATATAAAGCATAAAAACTATCATTTCATAGAACTATGACCAAATCAGACCTTTTGTATGAAGAGGAAACTTATAAGAGCGTCCGGGGAAAATCCTCCCTTTTCCGCGAAATATATTTAGGGTTAATCATAAGCCTACCGGATATCTCATGTCCCACCAAAATTTCCAAGAATCCTTTCGCAAGCGAAGTGTTAAATCGAATACAATTATTTCTCAGAGGAACCCCAAATTATTAATTGCAGGCCAATTTTAGCCGGACTTTTTGTTTGTTTAAATCAGTTTGCAAGATAAGCAACAAACACAGCAGGATATAAAAACATTATTCGTTGCATTTGAATGTTTTTTGTTTGTATCTGTGACAAATATGTAAGCATTCCCACGTAATCTAAATAAATAAATACTCCATAGATAAAGATTTTTTGATTGCATCTGACCTAGTAAGGTGACCTACTTCTGACGCAGGACCACTGTTAATCCGTCCATTGTTTCAGTCAAAGTAGATTCGCTTACAAATCAGCGTTTCTTGTCGTTTTATCGGTTATTTATTTATAAAACTTTTGTTTTACACGACGTGACAGTGTCTTTACAAAGAAGTATGTTCGTATATTTAAGTATGAATAGGAAATTAGGTTCTCACATTTGTATGAACCGCCTCCGTTTTTTTACGTTCATACAGCGAGGAACGCCAAAACGTTTCACTCAATCTTTAACTATTCCCAATGTTTTGACGAGCATCAAACTGCTCGAGAAAAGGACACAAGTTCGCAGGAGTTCCTTAGGTTTCCCTTTCATGGAAAGCTCTGATTTGTTCATACCGGTATGGACATTGACAAAGGGATATAGTACTTTGGTTGAACAACTCCAGTATGAATGAGCTTATTCGTCATTTGTGGTATAAAATGGCTCTTTGAATGTCATTTAATCCGGGAACAACTCTTGTGTATTTAAAAAAAAATGTGTTATTAAATGGAATAGGTTTACCTTTCTCGCCATCACGTCTTCCACAAACCTTAAAGAGAAATAAAGCCTCGTTTTATTTCATTGTTATTTGAAGCAAAAACAAGCACTCATGTTGTCAGATGTAAATTTGATGTTAAAAGAGCCCACCAGAGCTTGAGTGTAAACTTGAAAAGCTTTCTAATAAACCCAGGAACTATAATCAATAAAGAAAATGTTTTTTTTCGGCTGACAACTAAGCGATACGTATTTAATAGACAAAAATAACATGGAACGTGGAAATAAATGAAAAATGGTATGTTTGTTACTAAATTTTATAATAAGGTCATTTGCTTGTGTGGTATGTCCTGTAGCACCTACATTTTACAAAGGCGTACAGCTGTATGGTAACTTATGCTTGGAATGAGGTGTGTCCTGTATTCGAATTAAATAGTTATGTGTACGGCCTGGATATAAGATTTACTTGGGCAGCATTCTTTCCATAAATAAAATCTCCAACTGTTGCATTCCTGGATTACTTTTGATTCTCGTTGTTTCGATTAATCTATTTTGTACACCCTGGTTAATCTAGAATAAAATGAATTACAAGAGTCATGCTTTTCTTTAATTTTTTAAAAATAATTTTATCAACTTAACAATCTAATTAAAATCATATCTCAAAAACGTTCCCAATGTTTTGTTTGTCGCTATAATGAGATGTAACGCAATCACCCTAACTACAATTGGTTTCTTAGATTGACCAATCACAGAGCTGCTTCTCAATTCTGGTTGTAAGAGCCAAAGATTTCTGTCGACGAACCGACTGTTTCCGACTGCGTATTTCTACATGACCAACGGTTATATGCACGCACAATCAACAAACAACATTCAAATAATAAACTTATAGTGGACTTGCATTTTCCCCGGTTTACATGCGAATACAACATCAACACGAAATAATTAAGACTACTTTTGCTTGTTTTGGCTGAATTTGGTGTTTACCATGGCCGCGTGTTATCTGTGTTTTTAACAGACAACTGAAACTGTGACCTTTTGTGAATTTAGTAAGCTAGACGTAATTGAACAGTAAAATTAGAGTGATTGCGTTAGATATCAATATAGTGACAAACAAAACACGGGGAGCGTTTTTGATATCTGATTTTAATTAGATTGACTTACTTAATTGTATCATTAATAGAGTTTTCAGTCTGCTCCCGGTAGAAATCTGGACAGTTTTGATCCATGTTGACTTTACCAACAAGGGCTCTCTGACCAAGAGATTCTGAGAAAATATCGCAAAATAAAATGAAAGTATCAAATGAAATAAAACTCAAAGACTCGTTTATGGGAAGCAAACCCCTGAACATACATTAATTTCCGACTTACTCACGAGGGTCTCTTGGTTTGCTCGTCTAGTATTTAACGTGTATCTATAATATGCTGAATTTGGCTGAATGTAGGACTTACATGTTATTGAGTCATATGATGATCTGTAAACCTGGTTGGATTTGTAGATTAACTTAGTGAATAATAGTAGTTACTTATTTCTCAACCTGACTTAATACTGATAAAGTGGGAGCAAAAAACAGAACAACCAAACAAACAGATGAAACTTCAGAGAAATCAACTCACTGAAGCTGGTTTCCTTGTGTGACTACGTCATACGGTAGGTCCCATACGAGACATGATGTCGCGCGATGAATCGAACAAAGGTCAGCAGTCACACATGTTTATATAAGCATTGATATACACACGTAAGATAATTGAATAGAAAAAGAGACACCCTCAATGTTATTTTAGCTTCATCTTCTAAATCCTGTTTAAAACGATTATTTTATTTATTTGATTGGGATTTAAAGCCATACTTTAGGTTATTTCACACACATGACGGCGTGCCATCCCAATAGGTGAAGAAAACCATCCTCAATGCCGCTGGCAACAAATAAAGACAAGACAGAACAATCACAGAACGTTATACAAAAACAGCACAAATAGATCGCCTTGACGTTGTCCTTAGCTCTGATAACACCATGGCAACAGGATGCTCTCTTCCAAACCTCCGCTCTTTAAAAATAATAACTTTGTTATATAACGTTTTCTGGTGTAAAGATGAAGCAATGCAGGATGAACCAAAATATCGAATGAAAAAGAATACAACTGACCAATTATGTCACACAGAATCTTGCAGGCCTCCAAGTGAATTGTTCCATAATAACAAACTGTAGTTGTCCCATTTTTTAATAATCGAGTCTAAAATATAGAAAAAAACCCAAGCAAAATAAATTTTGTTAATAACACAGGGTTTTATAGATTCTATGTAAGAAAATTGCAAGAACCTTAATTGTGGATGCTCTATGTTTAAGTGTAAATAACATAATTACTTCTGACATGACTAGAGATGACTTAAATAGAAGAAGCGTATTTGACAATAAATCAACGCTAATGTATTTTGGTCCATTATGTTAAGGTTAAATAATTAAGTAATACGATTGATTGAAGTCCCAATTTTTCTCTTTAAACACAAAAGTAGCAAAAATGCAAATTATGCTTTGATCAACTCCGTCTATGTTCGTCAACTTTATAAAAAATATGTTATGTTGACTTTTATAATGCTATTAAAAGCTTTAAAATACTCCGATATGACTTCATTTAATTCTTTATTAGCTTTAACTCGTTGAATTGGTTTCTCTCTTCAGAGAGCATTGACGAAGACGTAACAACCTCTAACAAAACTTTATATCGACAACACGGGCTTAATATGTATACGTATAAGATCTCAGAAATGTAGCAGACGAAGGATTCCTAAAATTTCGAAATTCGACTAAATTCCGCCAAACCTAAATTGATGATAAATATTTTGTTCTTTATAACAATGAAAAAAACTTTAAAATAAGAAAACACAGCGAAGGTATTCTCAATGAATACACATTCCATTGAGTAACTTACCACAACCTTTTTGTAGATGTCACGAGCATATTTAGTGTCCTTGAATCTGGACTCGGTTGGATATGTGTATTTGGTCAACCATTCACAAAGTTGTAAGTCCAGTGACGTGCCCAGGTTTGGATACTGTGGGGCATGTGTATGAGTGTCAATAAATCCGGGTATCATAAACTGTCTGTTAATCAAATTAAAAGGCAAAGTAAGAAATCAACGTATACAACTCCTCCATCGTCGCGGATTAAAAATTGCTTTTTATAAATCAATGTAAATCCATATAACACGCCGTTGGAAAGGTCACACTATGCTTAGCACTTTATTAATGATAAATGCATGTTGCACTTGATACATACTGTATAAGCTGGTAGCTTAAAGTATGTTTTATTTCAATAAAATTATGTTTAAAAAAAGGGTCACACGTTTAATTCACATCCACATCCCTTTGGCCAAATGCTTTTCCTTATAGTATGATACACAAATCCCTAGAACGCTGATTGTTTGGTTGATTGATTCGTCGATTAGTGTATTACTCCGTGGTCACATATATGACTTCGTGTGCACCGCAACAGTAATTGATACTAGCAGAAGTTTCGGTTATGGAGTGCTTCGATTATACAAAACAAAATAACGTCACAAAGATCAGTTTGTACATGTTGTATTTAACTTTGACAAGATTTCAGATAGTAACTTAATCCATCATCAGGTATACGGCAAATGGCTGATAATTGTCTCTGTATTGCCATAAGCGATTCCCATAGGCGAAATACAGATGTGTTATGGTGTTGTGTGACTAGCAAAAATGTAACATTTGTTAATTTGTCAGCTTTAACAACGTATAACTTCTTTGAGAGGCATATAGAAGCAGGGATAGTAACATAACAAGGTTTAATGGCGAGCAACGTTTCGAAGCCGATTCTAGCCCCGTTTTCAAGCTAATGCTAATTAGCTTGAAAACCGAGCTAGAATCGGCTCCAAAACATTGCGCGTCAATAAACCCAGAAGTTGTATATCCATAAAAATATCTTGTTATGTTAGCTTTAACTACGTATTTATCTAATTGTTCAGAATTGCACAATTATTAACAGATAATATATTGCACTAGTCAGAAGAGCGATGGTTTTGTAATATAATATGTTTTTATATGCGGACACTAGAGGGATAACACTGGTTAAACACTCAAGACTTCTTTGTTTCTGATTGAAATGTCGTGCACACTGACCGACACCCTTCTGCTTTTGCTACTAGTCAGCACTACCTACACTTCAAACTCACCCTTCTTTCATTAGATAGCAATCCACTTTTTTGTATTCCTCCCGTCTGAGATTGATGCCCAATTGATCCGCATCCTCGAAGAAAACAATCTAAATAGAATTCAGAGCAATACCTTATTTACGATTGTGTTTGATTCTTCTTAAGATAATGGAGTTCTCAAAATAGCATTTTGAATGTGATGGGTTTATCGTGTCACTAAATGTACGATTTGTTCTATCTCTAGACGTATTGTTTATCTGTATTTGTTATAGTTATCCTAGCATAATGGTTAGCCGTTTTATCACTTCTACCTTTATTGTACATATGTTAAATTCCTGTTCACATGCGTGAGATGCTTTTCTCCTATATAAAATAATTGACATTATTTTACATATGTGAAAAAAATTAACATATTCATTTCCACACTTTCACAAGCACATAGATCGATATTAGCGAATTAATGATAGAACATACATGGCAAAAATATAGAAATATAATGATGACATCGAGTTAATAAAGAAGCAGCCTCTCTAATAATTGGAGGTATATAAGTGCATTCATGTTACTGGCTCCTGTCATAAACTACCTACTGAAAAATTATTTTCATGAACAACTTATTCAACTATAGAAATAATTTTTATCTAACTAGTGTTTCTGCATATAAAGATATAATCTGGCGTTAATAAAAGATACTTAACTATCAAAATATACATGGTTTTCTATATTAATAATTATTTGGCAACACTGAATTGATTCAATCTGATTAAATGTCTTATATTCTGGATAAACTTTGACAAGTTTCTGACATATTTATACATGTCCGAGATAATTTTAACATATCACACAAATAT
The DNA here is from genome assembly GCA_034783855.1 of Mopalia kennerleyi. Classification (NCBI taxonomy): domain Eukaryota; kingdom Metazoa; phylum Mollusca; class Polyplacophora; order Chitonida; family Mopaliidae; genus Mopalia; species Mopalia kennerleyi. The sequence continues at coordinate 12,758 of JAVFBX010258458.1, read as the reverse complement.
TAAAACTCTATAGTTAAAAGTATTTCAGCTATAGTGGCACATATTTTCTCTCGACTTGAAATTATTTCGGGTCAAGTAAAATATTGAAACTCGAGTCAAAACATTACAATCAAGTAGAAATTGAAAATAAAATACAAATAATTGCTAAATTAGACAAACAATTTAAAATATTATATTATTCACAATTTTTACAACTGTTTTATATGCTTGAGAACGATTTCAGAATAGACATTGAAACATTGCGTCGAAAATAAATGAGCGTTTTGTCTTTTTTTGTGTATTCCAGCCCTGGCTATTCATACTCAATAGATAAATTGAAAGTGTTTCAATATCAATTTTTTGACTTATTTTGCTGCACAAAATGCGTTTTTCTTTAACAATAAGTATTAGAAATATTTTGCACTATAAACTAATGTCTAGTAACTTGTTTGTTAATTAAATTATTTAAATAAATTTGTATTACTATTGTTATTTTAAATGCATGCAATTTCTGAGCAAAACTGAATTCAGTATTAAATGCAACATGTATGTTTTAGTTAACCAAACCGTTCTAGGTTGCAAAAAGACATCCTGTTTTGGTATAAACTTTCTTTCTCTACAAACATTGCACACGTATGTGCTTTAGACAAGGCACATGTACCCATTGAGTGGGTGTCAAGAGGCTAAACATAGCCCTTTCTATAATGTCCATGTTATTTGAGTATACCATAAGTGACCTTTAAAACAAAGCCAATATCCTGTGGGGGATTGCGTGAAATTTTCACTAACCTCTCACAATTTACTTTTACGTTTTAATTATTTTAGGACAATGTACCTCTTATTGAGTTGAAACCTACATTTTGTCCTGTGAACTATGCATGCCCACATCAAAACATTGTTCCAGAGATACAATGAGTGAAGCGGCACATCCAGTGCAAGGATACATTGATATAACTTATGGTGGCAGTGTCATAAATTATTTCAGCAACGACAACTTCACCAGATAGTGTGTGTGATTTTATCTAGCTAGGCCCCGAATCTAGAAAGGAAATCCGGTTGTTTTTGGCGAAGCTTGTTACACGGAAAAATAACGTAATATACCCAAATTTCTTAATAGCGGAATGCAATGAAATACTTTTTGTTTGGTTTTCATAGAAAGTGAAAATTAATATTATTTTACGTTATTTTGGGGATTGCTTTTTTTTAGATTTGATAGATAAACGAAACGACCGAGATGGTTACGATTTCAACTCCAGAAGCTGTCTACTTGTATATTCTACCCCACCCACCCTCAGTTGCAAACGATTTTGTCTTATCACCCAAATTAATAACCTGTGTTTTCCTAAATTTATGCTTTGTCGTACCCGGTTTATCAACAAACTTATCACTAGGGGTATGGCCTGTTTATCAATAAATTTACATAATTTGAACATTTCCGGGTTTATAGATGTATTACATTGTGGGTTGTTAACAATCTGGAATAGGCTTGTCTTTAAGGCGATCTAGGTGTTAAACAGACATGTCCTAGATTAAGTTACAGACCATGGGTAGATAACCTCCATCTGTGGGTCTTTATTTTAATAACCATGTCCGTGTATGTCAAAGAATATTAATTGTGACGTTATCGTATAACTATAGTTTCACATAACAGACAGAAATGATACAAATAATATGTATATCACGGCTAGTTTATGCATCCTACTCTAATACATGTACGTTCTGCTCTACCATTTTTTGTTTACATAGAAGCTTTATTTTCCAACCGAAACAAGACTTCAGGTGTGTACAGCTGTAGTACACCACGGTAATATACATTTGGTGTTTATTTGTTTGTTTATTTGTCAAGATTCTTTCAGGCCACGTGCCAGCCCACTGGGAGAAGGAAACCAACGCTGACAACATTTGCACAAACAAAGAAAAGACGAGGCAAGTACATGACAATCACAGGACGTATTAAAAAGATATCACACAGATCGACTTTATGTCCCCCTTTAGCTCTGAGATCACGAGGACAAACAAAAGATGCAATAAAAAGACATCACAAACAAATGGCTCGGTATTGTCCCTTAGCGCCAAGAGCACCAGGGCAACAAGAAGGCCCCCCCCCCCCGGATAAAAAAATAAAATAAAAAAAATCCCGCAGATTATCAAGTTAAAATGGCCTTTTAGATGTTAGATTCATCTATAAATCATTGAGCGGGACCAACCGTCAATGAATCAGCCAATCATCCGATCAATCAACGAATACATCTCATTCAACCTAGCAACTACCAATCAACCAATCGTTCAATAAATCAAAGAAGAGAGGGTTTGCATATGTGTTTAAAGGGAAGTAGGTTGTTGTAAGGAAATTTTCAATATAGGCCTAATACACAACAGCTCTTTCTCCTTCCTTTACAAAAAAGTACCAATATATGTAATTAGCTTACAAGAGTTTCAGGAAAAAGTTAATAATATTGACCTCCGTGAATGGGTAGATTGTGCAGCCTGCCAGACATGTCTGTTTTAATCTATTCATTAATATATAGATTATGTTTCAACAGGCTGTACCGTTTAAAACCAATATGCTAGTTTTTTGGATAGGTATATACTACAAAACTCCAAATAAGCGATATGGTATAGCAAACTAGCAGCACTAATACGTCGTCCATCGGTTGTTCATAGAGGCATTTCTTAATAGCACGATCAATCATATAAGAAACTGAAACGTTGTATCATTTTTATAGTAGCAGCCAGATTTATTTTGTTGTTTTTTGTTTGAGTGGCGGCTCCATTCTATCGAATGATGTGCGTCAAAACATTACCAATAATTAGTGTCTATTTACTTTAGACTATTATAACTTACGTCTGTAACCAGAGAGTGAAACATAATATCCTTTAACTGTTGATTATATTAACTTGAAGCGTTGTGTGTCTAATAAGAACTTTACGATTACTCCAAACACATTGCTGTGATTTTTTCCGGGTTGAAAATACGACCCATCGTAGGATTAAAGACACCTATGCATTGTACATAACTATAAAACTGACTCCGCTCAGCAGCGTACTCTGGGCATCGAAACAAAACATGTTTGAAAGTTTCGTCAATCATACAATTATCACACCAGCCAGTGTCATGCAAACCAAATCTTTTCAGATAGGTGTTAAGCGGAATATGGCCTGATCTCATCCGGGCACAAATGACATCGGCTTGCCTACAAGGTAGAGATACATCAAGACGATTAGAAACTGAGCGAGCCAGATTTATTCAGGTTTATGCGGATAACTTACTTGATTTCCAAAGACGCCTAAAACTTTGTTCTGTAGAACTTCTAAAGGTGACGAAGATGTTGAATGTGCAAACTGTCCTTTAAAAACACGTAAAAGTCCCTCCATCTTCTTCTTCCGTGTCGGAGCGTTGATTTAGATTTGTAGAACTTGATGCCAGGTCGCCAAATCACCCAAGCGAAAACGGTCACTGAGAGAAATTTATGTATAAAAAAGTCGGTCAATTAAATGGGTATATCAGTTTTCACAGTGGCAAGTATTTTATATTAACTTATAAATTTGTGTGGTAATGACGCGTGTCCATAGATGAATTGTATGCCCTATTTGACACATTTTGCTGACCTCTTTATCCGTGCCCGTATAAGGATATGATGATCCGTACGCAAACAGGTATACAGGGAAGTAGATTAGCTGTTTTAGAGTTTATCAACATAAACAGGGTTAATTAAGCCAATATAACAACTGGTTTGTGTGTGGTTCAACTAGGACCTTAAGCTTACAATATAGACTCAATTTGAACTCGAATTTACATAATTAATTGACAATGAATATGCTGGATTATTAGTGGATCACAGAAATTTCACTAATATTCTCTTTGTGAAAAATCCACGAGCCACAGCTGAGCTAACTCCCCGTTCACTATCTTACAATAGACCCATCTTTAGGCCAGCGATTAAAAAACCTGAATTCACCGCACGCTAATTGGTCTTGAAAATCGTATTTAACTGGGCGAAATATTGTAATTATGAAATTCCGAAAAGTATCCTTCTGAATAGCTGTATGTTCACAAATTGGGTACAAATTTAAAGTTTGCGGAGACATAACCATTTATTAAGATCTACATGTATTTTATGGTGTGACTGAATTACAAAATGACATCCAGTTTTATCTTACGAAAGCGAAATGTTTTGTCCTGGCACCGTTGTCGTATTTAAACTTAATCAAGTGCAGGAAGAACAGCATAACTGTGATTTTCTGAGAGCTATGAAAACAGCAATATTACTTTAATACACAAATGTTACTTTAAATACGAAACTCACCGATGACGTAATGTAGTGTGAGGAATAAGCCATTAAAATCCTCAAATGTACATGAAAAAGCTCCCTTCGTCCGCTTCGATCGACTGCGTGCAAGAAATGTAGTCCCGTTTATGGCTTAACAATGGGTTAAACTGAGCTAATTGACATCATGTATGTGTCATATCCTACTTTCCCGGAATATACACTCACTGAACTGTATCTAGTCCACAATGTTAATCGGTTTTGATTAAGTTTTACTTTACAGTACACTGGCAATGTAACACGAATGACTCCGGAACACGTCCCCGTCATAACACATGTAAAGCAATGAATTTATTAATTCTCCGTGATAACTATGGAAGGGCATAATGCCAAAATATCACGCCGTAGAATACATATTCTTGGCTACTGCGTGCCAAACATGTAACAGAATACAGGACTCACAATTACAGACAAATCACTTTTATTAGCATATGGCAATAAATACATCCTTATTGGAATTGCATTCTTTTTCAATTTATGCGTACACATCACATGTTCATGGTATATTCTTAACTGAATGACAAACTTCTTGACCCGAGAACATACATTCGGGCTGTGTTGCGAAGGCGACTTATTAGTTTACAGAATCATGAACACACGAATGATAAAGTCACGATTTCAGCCTGTAATTTGCGAATTGGGATAATTCCTGCGCATGGGGTCTCTATTCTTATTCAACGTTTGTGGGCGAAAGCTTAAAACGAAAATGACGTAGTCTTGTTTTAAAATGAATGTATTAATGGCATATGGTATATATTCCAGGACCAAAAAATAGATTTGAAAGCCCCACAGTAGACTATAAGTTCGCATATTACGTCCACATCATTTAATAAACAGCATCTTACATTACGATCTCCAAATTTTATGATAATGTATCACCCTTTCGTAAAAGACTGTGAATAGAATAAGTTGACATATCATTTATCTTTTATGTAATCAGACGTGAATAAATGAAGATTTTAGATTCCAAATGTATATCTCTACCTCTTACAAAATAAAAATTTGATCAAATAAAATGACGTCATATAATTTATACACGTTCTATTACAAAAAGTATTAATTATTTCTTTATTTAATAATCGATCGGTTGTTTTTCCTTGTCTCTTTAAGCTTGGTTATTATTTCCAATTTATTTTTAAAGCGACGTATACAGGCTTACGAAGTTAACACCGTAGGCCAATACAAAGAATTACGTATCAGGTTTCAGATTCCAAGTTTTTACAATTTTTATTTTATTATTTCCCCGAGTTAGAAGCAGTTGAAATAGACGGTAAATAATTAAAGGTGATTTCGCCATTTTCTACTCGCTGGAATGTTTTGGTCGAGTAGTGTGACGTGAGTTGGGCTTGTAGCTCTTCTCTCCGAGGAGGTACAAAATATATCACACGCGCGCTAAATATGGCGATGCTCCTGGCTGCAATATCCCCTATATATTAATTTGTAATTGTTTGACGTAGGTTAAAAATATCAATAAGAAAGGCAGGTTACTCTTCTCAAAACAATCTGGAAGAAAGTGTTCAGGGCGCAACTTAGAATTTCTGTCGGGAGTGAAGTTTTCCGTTTACATTCTTGATTCATTGCTTCCAAACAGGCGACATTTTCAAGGGAAATCTTGTCCTGCATCCATCGGGTTGCTTTTGAAAATGGTACATACAAAGGCCGCACAATGAGGTATTTTAATAATAATTGAAAGTTGACCAAGACGTTCATTACTGGCATGTGTAAGGACAGTGTAGCTGAGGCAATTGACAAATTACCGTCCCAACTCACGCCATCACGAAAACCTACGAACCCAACTCGGAGAAGTTCGGGCGGTGTCTTCAAAGGGAAAGCGACAAGATGTCCGCGCCCTGAGAAATCTTGGGGCGAGGTATTTATTTTCAGCTTTGATTATTTATTTAAAAATAAACACAAAAATCGTACAAAATGTCTGTCCAGTGGCTTCGAAAGCTAATGTTATGTATTTTCTTATCAAATTGTCGTTTGTCTCCTTAAGCCTGTTGCTTTATAAAGGTACGTTAACTTTTCTATTTATCAATTTTTTTTACAATTCCCAATGAATATCTACAAATATTTCATGCGGAGTAAATGTGTCAAAATAAATTACCAGCAATAAGATTTATTTATTGGCTGAGGAAGCAATTAATTTAATGTTTCTGTCAATGGGATAAAAAGGGTGCCAATATTGCTCTTTCGAACCGATGTTGTTTGCAATTTTCTGGCGCGGCGAGGTAATGGTTTATACCAAAAAACATGACAGTTTCTAGTTAAAAAAAACAGTTAAGACCATCTATCACGTAGCTTATAGTTAACAACGAAATCAATCATATGTTTGTTTAACCAGCCATTCAAACAAAAACTGTTCAATAATCTCTGCTTCAATCAATTCGTCTTGTTATAGTGATGCATGCGTCTGAGCAAATTGTGTTGTTTTGCCAAATGTCAATTTATACTTCAGACATTTTTTTCAGCATATCGAAGCTACATGTTGAATTGTCTGAGTGTTTTATTTCGAACACTGTTGGAAGTTGTTAACTAACATGCTCAGTACAAGACCCTTACCTCAAGTTTAAACGCGACACAAATATTTCCCAAATATATGCTGTCCGTATCCTGTGTTAAAGTCAAATGTTGTAATATCAATATGATGAATTTGTTGTTGTTGTTGTTGTTTACGTATCGGTTTTTAATTATCTTTAATATGAGATAAACTTCTCAATGAAACAAGGAAACATCGTCAAGCTGGCTAGATCAGAAACTGGAGGTATCAAGTTTGATCGATAGATTAATCTGGGATGTCAGACTGTATTTATCCGTTAAGTTCAAAATATAAACGAGAGTTCTTATCAGATTCAAAGAGGCGAAATAACCGCTATTGTGATCCTCAGTAATGTGTTAGATGTTGGTTCGTCTAATGCCAGATAAATATATACAGATTCCAAGGATGTCTTTATGTGATATCAGATTTGGCTCTTAATGGGAGTACCATTCTCAGGTAAATAATGCTTGATGGATTAAATTTACAAACGGTATGGTCTCAAAAACGGGAGGACTATTGAAAACTAAACATTTTGTCTGGTCACTCTCAGTCTTAACTAGATAGCCGACAGAACGTAATCTCGTAAACAATACCATATCACCATGCTTATCAAATGAACGAAAAACAGATGTCTGTATGAAACGTTTTTGACAAGCGAGACATAATCCTTGACACTACACCGAAGTAAACCGGTTAACTCTGTCTGCTAGGTTCGACAAAAAGATCCAACAGCTGATTTCAAATCCCCGAATATTCCCATCTTGTTCCCTTGTGATGGTATTTTCCCTTCGTCTGGCGAAGAGCCCCAATAGAGTATTACAATATCAGCGACGTCAAAAATCTGTAAACAGATTTTGACACTGTGTAGATTTGATTTGCAAAGTTGAACTCCATGCTTTGAATTGCCAATGAAGCTTTATTTTCTCGGTTTAATTGTTGAAGGTCAGGTCAACCGAGTGAACCTTGTGACAAAGTTATTTGATTTAAAAATGTTTAACTTCACTGTTTAACTAAACATTCTGTTTATTTCTTTGGAAATCAACTGCTTGGGTCAACTTGTGAGAATATAACCTCATCCTGTATTTCATATGATATTTCCAAGGCTTGTAGGTTTATAAAGTTAACTGCTTCAGTCATCATAGGCAAAATAATGCCTTTCTATAACTGTCTTGTATTTTTGGTTTAAGGTTGGTATACTTTGCCCGGTCTACATCCGACAGACTGTCTCTACAATGAGAAACACACAGATACATCATGCGCTATAAAACTGAATGTATATGTTGCGGCATAATTCTGTGCTCTGGAGTTGATTAATGGCGTACACCAGTGATTGTACTTTCTCGTATTAAGTCAGCCACACTACCGAGTTTATGTGTCCCTAATTGACCCATATAACAAAAAAAAAGAACTTGTTTAATGTGCCAAGGTCAATCCAACCATGAATTAGCTGAGCTCGCGAATTCTACTGATAAACGAGTTAAACCCGGTCGGAGCTATCAACCGTTAACAACTTCTGACATACCTAACTCCGACAACCAGTATCTACAAAATATAGATAAATCTATCCATCTTGATTCCGAATCGTTGCAAATAGTCTGCTATATCCATCTTTTTCATCCATAACTCAATAACATTGGCATAAAATAAGGCCACTGATCAATGAAAAATCACAAACATAGAAGACGTCCAATGCCTCAAAATACAACCTCTCTAATACCTCGAATTGACTAAACAGCTAGAAATAAAACCAAACAAATATAACCTTATACACGGCAACGGACTGTTAATGATAACATATTAATGTATGTGTTCACTGGTTTTTATCCTTTTTAATATTTTCTAATACAGCTGTATCGTAAGATTGGCCACGGCTACAAAACTCTTGTGCCCAGATTCCAGTCTTGTTTCTGGCGGCAGTAACTAGAGTAGGCCCCCTATCGTCAGATGGCTGTGGGCGTCTAGATGTTTATATAACATTAGTCAGCTAGACACTATAGTCAGGTAAAAAGGTCATCGATTGAATTTCTACAAATATCTGCTTATCAAAACCAGTATAGCGAAGTTTCATAAACATGTCACGAAATGTTTTTTAAATCCCATTTGACTTAAGTGCTTGACACGACCTTGTAACCCTTTCGGAATATCACGTCCGTCATTCCCAGTATTCATCACCGTGGATCAGTAGCTTGAGCGAGGAATAAATTTCTCTGTTATAAAAAAAAGCAGGTTGGCAAAGTTTAGAATTTAGACTTTATCGTTATTCAGCAGTATGTTTGTTGGATGAACAAACCTACAAGTTTATCTATAATTCGGTGTTTGTCAAAACTTATCAATTGATGAAATTTGATTTATTTTCTATTCTTTATGATATGATAAAGCCAACGTTTTTTTTTAATGTAAATGACAAACACAAATCAGTCAATCATGACTCTCATTAACCTTGCTGGTCGATTGATAGCTTTATATTAAACTTTAAATCCAACTCTATGGACGGAGTTTTTTTTCCAGAACTCAATTAGGGTAATCGACATCCCTATGCTACTGTGACTAATCAGTGGAAATATATTTATTACCGAAAACGTGGGGGAAATCGGTTAACTACATGAATATCGTCAAGCTGTAGCTCAGTCGGTAAAGTGTTGGCCCTGTTAAGCAAACCGTTGACTGCATACAAATGTGCCTTTCACTACATTTTTAACATAAATTTATATTTATTGGATAAAATAATGTTATCAGGATGTACATAAACTGATCCAAACCTATTCACCACTTATTCAAAACCCACCCAATGTCTATTCAAATATTTTTTACAAGGCTTCAACTTTGTTCAATAATTGGTCGAAACGCATTCAATACCGATTCCCCGCCGATGCCAATGCAGATTCCACGCCGATTCTGTAACAATGTGACAACTTTGAAACCTATTTATATAGACAATCATATAAAGTTACAGCTGGATATAAAGAAAAAGCAGCCCAATTTTTCTTCGATTTAATCCAAATCTAGTCATGTCGCTACTTGTCAAATTAATGTTAGCGATGAGCCAAAGGTACCAAACAAACTTATAATCATAGATTGTGCGACGTGTGTAAGGTGCCTATGAGCTAAAAGACAAAATTGTGTTTCAATATTTAACAAGGCCGTAACCCAGCTTCTGCTTGTCAAAGCAGTGTCAAACTGCAAGCATCCTAGCCAAATAATAGAAGTAATACAAGATAATATCGTCTCCAAAGACAAAGACATTTTTCATCTCTGCCTATTCAGGCTGCAAGTTATCAAAATACTGCAGCATTGCGACAAACTTTGTCACCAAAATATCACTAGAGGCTTGGTATATATATATATATATATATACAGTCGAACCCGCTTTATCACATAACCAAAATGCCACGTGTTTTTATGCAATAAACCGATCTAGTCGATAAACCGTGTTGATGGAACGGGAAGTTGGTTATCTCCCTTTACGATGGTCGATCTATCTGTACGGCTTGCGATAGTAAGCAAAGATTTCTTGATAAAGGTAAAAAACGAAAATAAAAATAAAATTTCGCTTTCTTGATGAGTTGCCGTTCTGATTAAAATCACATAAAATATTGTCTTTGTTCTTATAAAGCCGAGATACCTTTAGCGACCAAACTTTACGATTTACCGGCCTGAAGTGCCTCGATGACTTTGAATGCGAAAGGTAAATTTTTGCATCGGGACATGTTTAGACTTACAGTGAACAACAATTCTCATTTAAATGATCTGAGACTGCTTTAGCTGATGTTTCATTGAGTTTGTGAGTAAAGCCACTACATGTAGCTGAAAGCCAATGCAATACATCTGTGTTAATTTTTTATTATCTGAAATTTTGTTTTAATCACAAAATTTTAGGCTTTGCTTTTGAGGCTAACCTTGCTTCTCGCGATTTCGACTTTGATAAAACTGTTATCATTCTAGCTCTAATCATAAATCCAAATCATTCCTGAATTGTACTAAATTGAAGCCACATGCAACCCGGATTAAAAAGCCGGTAGGATCAACGACACAGCTGGGTTCTTGCTGAGATCAGACTTGTCTCAATGCAGTCAACAGCATGCTGTGGCCATTACCGACATATTGTCTTATGCGATTATTGAATGTTAGGATTGTAAAAACCCCACTGATGCTATGCTTATATCCGATTTATTCCTTTAAACGATATGCATATAAGCGGACTCTTTAACATGGAGTTAGATATGAAATGGTTTCGTACTTTGAATTTCAATGTCTTTATACGGGTTATTCGTTTAACCGAGTTGCGTATAACCGTGCCTGACTGTACTTGGATTTGCTTTTTTTTTTAATAAAATGGCTACAGTCTTTGGAAGAGGCCATCTGGGCCTCATTGCTGTTGGGACATTTAATAGCGTTGTTGCATTCGAAGCCATCATGGCCTTGTTCAGAACAACGAAAGCAAACCAAACCACCTCTACACTGAGTCTTACCGTGTCCGAACTTCTGACACTGGAAGCACCTTGTTAGGTTGGGGATGAAGGTATCTTTCCTCATCCTTTAAGGGCCAATGTAGATGTGGTCTGGGACTGTAGTTGAATCAAAAGTAATCAAGTAGGTGTTGAGTTTATTTAGGATGCCATCCTTTTTTGTTGCAAAGCACTTAACGTTAGTTATACCTTGGTCGCAGAGCTCAGCGCAGATCTCTTCCTCTGATGGAGAGAGAGATCTCTGCCGCTGTCTCGGACGATCCCTTTACTGCTGTTAAATGATCGATGTGGTGTGACTGTCACAGGTAATTCCAAAATTGTCTTTAATTTAAGAAGGTTAACCGCCTGTTGCTGTCTGGTGCATTCGACAAGAATGTCACCAGAGCGCATTTTGGTTACGTGTTTAAGTGTCCCTGCGGTAGCTACAAGTCCTTTGTTCAACGCAAAAGACGATATTTTAGCTACAGATGTTTTATTTTGACTACTTATTACTATGATTTTTGGCCATTTTTCTTTAACTTTATCGTTTAAATCTATTTCATATACGTTTCGCTTTTTTTCCAATGTTTGTAGGGGGCGTTTGAGAATCCATAATAGAGTGTAAATGTTTCACCACCCATGTTCACCACCCGCCACGGAGTGCCAACAAGGGCGATACCGCCTCAGCAGTATCCAGAAGAGGTAGGTATCGAGGATTCCATGAGTGGTATACTTAAATAGGAAACTTCAAAAACATATTTTGGCTTCCCACTTAATTGGCCCATGAGCCACCGCCTTCTGCAATGATCTTAAGGTATGATGTGTTCAACCATTTTCTATTAATATCAATATTTCTTTCAATTATAGTTTTATTAATTTCGAACGAATTAATCTTGGATCATTACAGAGGTCGGCAACGAGCCGATTGATCAGATCGGGCAAATATGACCACCCGTCTAGGAGAATATTGAGCCAAAGTGAAGTGTTAAGGCAAAATAACTATGTGGCACCCTTCTGCCAGCCATATTGCCCCTCAGTCACCAGGATCTCATTCTCCTCCGACACGGGATGCAACCCACGGCCAACCGGCCGCCTCCTTCTCCCCTCTTACGATCAACCGAGTAAGCCGGGGGAGTACTCTGCAGGGCCGGATGTTATTAAATTGCCCACTCGCTCTCCCAAGGGTGATTAATCGTTTTTTTGTTCAGTGTGACCGAATAACATTCCTATATTTTTTCTGAGGTGTTGTTAATCATTAAGCTTTTAGTTCAAGCGTTTTCTTGTGGCACAGGTTGGTATATTATATCTGTTGTGAAGTAGGTCTATTGTATATGCAGTAATTTCTATTTGAGTATCACGTGCTAGGTAAAGTTGTTTACTTATATTGACCAGTAGATTTAAGCTTTTATCGTGCAGTTTTCGGATTGTAAATTCGAGCTCGATCCCGCTTAAATTGACCAATCTGTA
>JAVFBX010258347.1:0-19038 GCA_034783855.1 Mopalia kennerleyi | reverse complement strand
CCCTTATGCATTTCAACACGGAGTTGATTAACCAGATTAGCCTTTGGTCGGCGATAAGAATTGTCCATGTTCACAGGTACGATCAAATATCTGGGTTGTGTTCACACTCTCTTAAACAAAATGGTATGACGCAAGCTAGCATACACAACCCTTGTGGCCCACTTGTATAGCTTTTCACGTATAACTGCCTCTGTCACCCTAATGCACCACTGTTGACCATATATCTATATATATATATATATATATATTATGAATAAATGAAGAGAGAACAATTTTCTTGCCTCCACCGGGAATAGAACCCGGGACATTTGGGTTACAGGCCCAACACTACCGACAATCACCCTGGCAGAGAGATGTAGATTAAATAAAATCGACGAATCTCCTATGTTAGGTAACTCCCCAGGAACAAGTTTCTAAATAAACCTTAATCTAGAGTGTTGTTATGTGTAACCTACAGACATCTCGAGAGAAGTTAAGTATCATTAATAGTATTGTTAACACTGTAGCCAACACAATATTCGGCATGGGTTCGGAATAAATCAGCTTACAAAAAAGTATTTTCGAGATGTAGAGATTAACCAATAAATCTGTCTGTTAAATGGATCAGCACGTTATGAACATAACAGCGTGACTTAAGGTTGTCAAATACATTAATACTGTCTATTACGTTTCTAGGTTCAAGCTGTGATTGTTTGTTTGTGAGAGGCCGTGCGGCCTACTGTATGTAATTTGTCCTTGTTTGAAGCGGGTATTAATTTGTAATAAAAGTGAGCTCGAAGCTGTTCAGAACTTGCGGATCGGGTGTACAATCTTTCTGATACGGAGGGAAGTTTCGCCTTAACCAGGAGGTCTTTTAGATTTATGTTTCTTAACGCCATAGATACGAGTTAACAGAGTTCCAGAAAAAAAGAATGTGATCTGTCTTGCTCGAAGAGGTCAGCACTATTGTTATAATGTATTCCCTACAAAATTATAGTGTTGGCAATGGCGTAGAAGATGATTTCTCACACCCTGTCAGGTGAAACAAATTTAAGCGCGGTATCAGACTCCAGCCAAATAATCAACTACAATCCGTATTATCTTGTTAAGTAGACTATATTATGGACGACAATTGTTGTTAACACAATAGTTTTGTGTCTGAATTCCTTGATTTAACCAACCAAATTTATCCAGTATATGTCTTGACTAAATAAATATATATATTGGATACAGATACTGTCAGTCAGAAAGTGAGATAAGGACTGAAGAGGTTGATTGATGAAACATGTTTTATCATCAATATAGAATTAAGCGAAAAACTGCCTTGTATGTTTTGACACCAAGGAATTTTATTCCAAGACGAAGTACTGCGATTGATCTGAAACACTGTATTTAAAGACGAAGTCTGTTGACATACATGTAAACAAATTACATATTTATTTACAAAAACAGGACACAATTCTTCAAGCTAGTCAGTTCGTGTCAGAAAAGAAAGTAAATCTTCAAAAAACAGTAATCACAACAAAGATCCTCTAGGGATAGGTTGTTCTTCCTGGGGGACTGATCACAGAGGATGGTGATTTTAGTCGCAGGGTTCATATGTACTGCCCACGTACTACCTGTACTTTAATAAAATAAATAAATGGCATATCAAATCGCTTTTGCGTCAGATTCTCTTATATGTCCCCCCTAATTAGCGCTAACGACATGGATAAATGAGTCAAGCATGCTGACGAGAAACAATCACACACTTAGTATTACATGTTGTAGTCGACTGAAGGCCCCTTTCAACATCGGATTGCACATTTTACGCACTCTCAGGTTCCTTAGCCTTTTAAATGATGGATTTACTGACCAATCGTCGTTTCTGATTATTACCAGCCCACTGCCTTAAAAACAGAATCTCTCAAGAAGCAGTGAAACGGAATTCCTTTTGCAATAACCACTTCATAATTCACACATCCAGGTACATGAGTCACCTGTACCGTGTAGTTCACTTCCGGTTTGAAATAGTTAAATTACCGATTAAATTAACCAAAATCAAAGAAAAACGACTTAATGCAGAAGTTATCGATATCTTGTTACGGCCTTATCAAAATACAACAAGATCTTTCTCTGTTTTCGGTTTGAATTTACAATTTTGTATTAAAGCTATTATAAAAGAAGTGAGAAGATGACAAATCGTTTGGTTTGCGGGACTTTCCAGGGGGCTTGATAAACTTCGTGGAGAGCCAATCCTCAACTGTAGTGGCACGAACTATTTTCCCTGTAAAGTAACCCTGGTATTTAGAATTCTTTTTAAATACCGTATTCAGATTGTTGTATTATTTAACTGTAAAAGCCACGTAAATACGAAAACGTGGGTTTATTTGAATACATGTAACTGTACAAGAAAGTTGAATAGTACACGTAACCCGGAATGGACCAGATAATGTAGGTGGATAAATGTTACAATTCCTCAGGCCTTTAACAGTCCATGCTTCAATATCGTTTGAGGATAATAGACTTTACGTTTAGGAATCTAACATATTTGGAAAGCCAAATCATATTGAATTTGCATGGATAAAACGTAACTCAAACAATTGATTCTTGTTAGTCTATCTGCTGGAAATCAGTGCGCATAGTAACTCAATTGATGCAGATTGGTTTCTTGCCAATTTACTCTAAACGTCTGTTTGTGTTGGATATTTGATTTATGCCCAACTGATGTTACCACATTGAATGCAATATTCAATTTAGCATCACCTCTTGTTTTTCTACTGCTTATTCATTATTAAATAATCCCATTTCTTACCAAGTTTTATGAGCAGCATAGCTTCTGGACATGCAAATCTCTACCATAAACCATGATTAGCTCGCTGCGTAGAAGGTTACTCGGGAGAAAATATCTAGGACGATAGCTGTAATTCGATTCCAGGATACAAAAATGCGTAGACCCAGTGTTTCATTATTTAATGTTGAATGTTTTTGATTATAGCAAAGCATTTATTTGTTAATATATGATTTATAAAGTGACAATAAAATTGTATGTTGAATACATATGCATATATTTGTTGTCAATGTTATTATATTGTTCTGGGGATGCATTCTGTGCAAGACATATTTATTCGTGTTGTTTACTAACTTAAATAGGTTAATTGTACAAGTCCAGCCTGTGATTTATGTAAAGTGAGTAATACGCATGCGCCATCAGTAGAGCTCTTCGGGTCTTAAGTAGAATTTTACGTGTCTTAAAATGACGGCGGAATTTTATTTAATTGTTTATTTGTTTAACGAGGATAGCCCACAGCCACATGGTGATCTCCTCTGCGTATACAAACAACAAAAAGGAAACATGGCAGGGAAAGCAAAAATAAAAACGCAACACAAACATGTAACAATACAAATACTTACAGACATGAATGTACAATAATTCACAATGAATATATTCTAAACAAAAGACATATAAATCTTCATAATTGTTTTACAATACGTTCATGAAATGCTAAACAATCTTCCGGTGCCATCTATGTAATGGTACACACATTGAAATAAGAGTATGTTATCATCAACAGAGCCTGCAAGAAAGACATTTACAGATATAGTTTGCACATTGTGGAAAGAAAATTGAACGATTAACACCGGGAGAAGAGAATTGAGCAAGTATTTCTAATGTGTAGCGTAATCGGGGAAAATAATGAAATAATGTGTGACAGCCTCGATGTATTATCGCAGCTTGGCAGCAAATTGGATAAATTCTAACAACTCCAACCAGTAATGGATATTTTAGTTTACATGCACTCACTGTGTTACAGTACTCAGTCGATAACATCATAAACAACACACAAATAATTAATCACCGAAACGTGTGATTTCTATTGTTTCATAAACAAATATAGTCAATAAATATACTAATTTGTCAAAAGTTAGGAACATGTATAACTTTGTTATTAAAATCTTAACGCATATATAAGGTTTTAAATACTGAAACACTCTGCCAGCCAATAGTATATGATCTAGAAAAAGCATATCCATATTACTGTTATGGAATATCTTTACTTTATAGAGTATATTGAAGTTTGGCGGGTGTATTCCATAATGCAATAAAATCGATAAGTGTGGAATTTTAGCTTGGCGATCCCGATCTCATATCAGTCACAATAATGGACATCACACCGTTATGCCCCTACAATAGAATTATCTACTGATACAGCACAGATGCCATAGCACATTTACTCTCATTATCGATCCGTTTTGTGCTTTTCTATCTATAATTCATACTTTATAAAACTTCCGTGCACATGTACCAATATAGTGTAGAGTTTGTCACGTCACTGTTCCATATGTTTGGATATGTGAAACGTTCTTACTATGTTTAATTTATTGCTAGAATTAATTGCTAAAAGATGTCTCGTATTAAAACTAGTCTTGTGTACTTTTCTTTTATATTCAAGTAAAATCAATATTTAATTTTCACCTGCTGTTTACCCATGTTTACTGATGCTTTACACTGACACATAGATGTGACTCCTCATTAAATTTATTATTAAAATGACATTTTTGGGACAAATAACCCATTCGTTACCTGGACATAACAGTTCTGAAATTCCCGCAGTAATTATCATTTGTCCCAAGGCGGAATCTCGCAATAAGGGAAAATAACTTTGTTTAACAGCTGGGTTTAATTATCATAAATTGTCGGTGAATATTTGGTAAATAACCGGTAAATACGGATAACTAACATGTCAATTAATGAAAAGTATGTGTAATTCAGTTTCTTGACATACGTCAATTTCTATATTTCAATCGGCGTTTTTGTATACCTGTCGACTGACCGGTTGTTCTGCTCTACAGAGAGTAGTAATCAGTCTGCAAAGGAACGAGCGGCTTATTTTGTTTTCCAGGAGTCTTATACATTAATTTGACTTTCCCATCTCATTTTATTTTCCATACGGTTTTGGCACCGATCTGGCTTGTGATGTTTCGTCAGCCATCAATTGTTCCGAATACGCTTGTTTACGTAAAGTGGTAGGAAGTTCAAGCAATGGACGAACACAATCGAACATACTATAAGTTTCTCTTGAGGTAGACATCAGGCCTCCTCCCTCTACAGCTCGCCCACCTCCGTCTTCTCGAAGCCGGCTAAATGGTAAACACCCTCTGATAAAAGCCAAGAGAACACATAGTGCTAGCCCACCTCAGTCTTCTCGAGAGGGGCTAAATGGTAAACACCATAAGTTAAAAGCCAAGAGAACACATAGTGCTGGCGATTCGCCAAAACGAAAAACTCGACATTGATATTATGAATAATTGTAAATAACTATATCTGACATAATTTTTGGAAATAAAGCGCCCCTTTTGGTTCGTCAGAGCTCCAATGTTATTTTATAGAGAGTGCTGCAGAGCGCTATGTCTATTGAACATGTAGGCGCTAGCTGACAGTTGAATAGACAGATCGCATATACGAAAAGAATTTTTCGACAAGTCAATCTGGGATTTTTTTCATCTTAGATTTAATTATCGATTGCCTTCTTGCCCGGAACCGTTAGATAAAGTGTTATATCAGCGGTATTCCTCAGGGTTGACAGAGCTTGCTATGTATGCCTAAAATTTCATCGGTAGGCTGTAGCAGGCTGAGGTTGGAAAGAAAGAACACAGCTCAGCACCGAGTGAAGAGTCCTTGTCGTCGATGACATCGCAAAGTGACGGAGATTGCCGTGCTTTCAACAACAATTGGTGGCTGCATATAATACCTTTGTTTTTATACCATTCGAGCAAATCGTTGTTGTATAACGCGAACTTAAACAAAACTTGTTTCATTTGTTATCAGTTTAACCAAAAGCTGCCTATCACTTTCATCTTATGAGTTTCCGGACACATTTATACTGGCCCAGCCACCATAGTAAATACGGGGTGTTAAATACTGCGTTTAGTGCAAAGAAATGTAAATCGGAATCTAAACACGTGGCATATGTATCACCATGTGATCGGTGCATTGATATTTAATGAGTTGTCTCAATGGTGTTTAACACGGGACAAGTCTGAACCAGAAGCTCTGAATAGTGCCACCGTTTTGAAGCACATACTGTAACATACTTATGACATAACATTATCAACAGTGTAGGAGATTTGAGATATGACGATACGGTAACACAATGTCGCCACTTCACGGAGAGCTAGAACAGCTTAGTTATGCTTTGACATGCCATGTTGTCAGTTGTCGTAACCTCGATTATAGAGCTTTTAATTTCAATGACATAAACAAATCAATATTGTAGAAAGTCGTGTCATTTCGAAAAACAAAGCCCATCTGCTGTTGTCATTATTGGAGATATGTTTGGCAATTTAGGTTTGAGCATACAATATTTTGTTGAGCGTGCAGTTGCTTTCACTCCAAACTGGTCCCGCTGTAGCAACATAGTTTAAAGGCTCCAATAAGTGTAATTGCCTTACATTAAGATTAGACTTGATTTTAACCATATTTATTTCCAGAAAAGTAGGCCAACAAATCAAAGCGACCTATATCAACGCTTCTTCTGGACTTACCGTCTTAATACAGGTTTAATATCCCAATCGGATAAATTCTGTATCCTTATATAAGGTTAACATGCCTAAAACGTGGAAGCAACAGGACTTCTAAAATTTAAAGTTTAAAGTCAGGGTGGAAGTAACAGATACTTGAACCGTATTTGATAACGCTTTTGTATGAAAGCTCATAGCGGCCACTCGCCTGTCAAACACATGTTTAAAGAAAACACAAAACCACGAGACTGTTTTTTAAAATCTCGTGCTTTGGTAATTTTAACTTTATATTTTGAAGGGCGAGGGAGCGAGAACTAGAGGATGCGAGATTTAAATTGTAACATCACCAGAAGAGGACGAAATTCAGCGCGTTCTCGCTCCTTTGTCCACACTGATACAAAACAAAAACTCGAGATTTATTAGTTAAATCTCGAGATTTTTAACTTTCCTCACTTGAAAGGCGAGATTTAACAGTTAAATCTGGCGCCATCTAGTTCTTACTTCCTCGGCCTCTTTAATTTGTGAACAAAAATTGACAAGAACACGTGATTCTTTTGTAAAATCTCGTGTTTAAGTAATCCCCTGAAGGGCGAGAACTAGATATGTCAGCGTAGGGCGACGGAGCGAAAACGCGCTAAATCTCGCCCCCTCTAGTTTTCGCTCCCTCGCCCTTCAAAATATTAAGCAAAGGACGAGGAAGCGAGAGATATAGTGATTAAATATACGCATGATTATATACGGACAGCTGTTGAGTTAACATCAACTATCGTTATCCTATAGGCTTGAAGCGCCTTTCAACAAGGACCCCCAGTTTTTTGTTTATTTTAGCTTCTGGGTATTGTTCAGGTCTGGGTTAACAAGTGCGCACTGCTTAACTTACGCTCTTCCATAGCTGCTCGATGATCATTGCAATCATCTATATGACAATGCTGACAGACTGAATAAATGTATTAATTAGGAAAATGCAGGCACCGATAGTAAATTGAAGAAGCTGTATTAATTTTCAACGAAGGCCCTGGCATTAATAATCACGTTGCTTAAATTATTACGGCATGCGACAATTTAGAGCTTCTTTTTGATGTGTCGCAATTGACATGCGCGTACTTAAACCGGAAAGCAAAATTTAGTAGTAAAATCTCGCTCTCTCTAGTTCTCGCGTACTCAAACACGACATTTTGCAAAGGAATCTCGTGGTTAATCATTTTTTCTTCGAAAAGTGGATATGTCGAGGGAGAATAGAACTCGAGGGCACGCGATTTAACTGATAAATTTCGCTTCCACACCCCCTCGCCCTTCAGATAAAAGCATTTAAAAACCACGAGATTTAGATATTATTTTTGAATATTACTGTGCGAGAGAGCGCGTGGCCGCTATGAGCTTCCATACTTATAGGCGATTACAAGTCTCGTGTGGCAAATAAAATGTGTAAAAAAGTTCAGTATATCAATTATTGGACGGTGCTAATTAAACCCATAAAAGCAGGTAAGAAAAAATCGAAATTAAAGGTTATGTGCGCTGTAACTCTGTATCTCTAACTAAGGCTACATTGCATGATAGACTATACAAAATACAGAACTTCACCTTTAGTTCAACTGGTGTTCTATAATCTTACGATTCGCTTATCATTGTAAGTCACCAATTATTCTGAAGCAGTGACCGGAAGTAAAAGATTGTACAATTCAAACCAGTATAATGTCTAGTTAAGACTTGTACTGGACTCATTTAAACCGATTACAGCATTACTATAAGGTCGAGTTACCTTTTCGGTACTAACAGTTATAATAGATTTCCTCCCAAAACCATATGCGTAAGGCTTCCAATTAGTTAAAGTTAAGACGTTCAAATATAAACCCCTGACCCTCCCCGAAAAAATATAAGAAAACAAAAAATATAAATAAAATTAAAAAGCAAACAAACGAATCCCAAACACAATACTTTCAGGAATCGAAGCAGAAACGTCGCAACTCACATAAAATTAGAATCACCTAAAATGTAATTATTCTAAGCGATCTCTCAAGAGACATTTCTTAGTCCTCTGAATATTAGCTTCGACCCGATTGTAATATTGTTAAAAATTGAGGTTGGTGAGCGACAACCATTACGCTGATCACAACAAAACATCGCGAACGTCTTGAACAGAATTTACACAAAGTAGTACATGTTCGAAGGATAAATCCATTAAAGGTTAAGACTTTCGGAACTTCAATACAGTTGTCTATGCGTCATTATAGTGACACGGCGAGTTTAGATACAGTGACGGTAGAGCCGATTGTTATGAAGCAAATGACAGATATTTGATTTGAAACGGCACAAGCACTAGCTCTCCTTTACTATTGTATGCTGTGGCTGTCGAGATCCCTCTTTCGCAATAGTCAAATTTGCTAACTCGCTCTTATGGTGAATATGAATTTATACTAACGAGAATCACACAATATTACACGAACTCAGTCTGTTCAACCCAATCGTTCGCTCAAACTTACCATTATATTCCTCCCATTATATTGGTCCTTGAAAATTGAATATTCTTTCTTTGAAATTATAATTGATCAGATCAACATCGCTGTTAAATTCACGTTTACAAAATGACAGTTTAAGTCTCTTTTATTATATTTTAGATCGTTAACACATATAGCCGCCATCTGTGCTAGTATTAGAACAATGGTACCAGATTTCATTTATCCACTAACTATATATAATACATTTTAGGGATAAAACAAGCCGTCGTGGATTCCCTGTAGATGTTATTTATCTTGGTTCAAGTATCCTCCTGTCCCATGGTTTATTTGAGTGAATTTCCGTTTAAATCGTATTTCCAACTAAACTCGGAAAAAATGAATATCTGTTTGAAACTAAGTAGAATTTGACATTTGTTGTTGGTAAAATGTATTACCAGGAAGATCTATTTATATTCATAGCGATTAAACTTTAGTAAAGACTTTACAATTTAGAGCTACAAAACAATCATCCAGCTTTCCTGATTTTGTAATGACGTTTGATAATATAAAGCTTTATTTAAGCTTTTGTCACAATACCTTTGTAGTGACAGGATGGAGGATTTAAACCAGTGTCTCTACGCTCAAAGCGACCTTTAATGGAGTAATTAGCCAGCCAGTCTTACTTATTGTTCCTTTGAGAACTGAGACGAGACAAGTGAGGGATTAAATGCGATTCAATCTTTTGAATATTTCTCCAGCAGTATCGATGATAACGGATGGTTCAAACTTAACCTGATCTACACCATTGTAATCTGACTTATGTTATTTTCAATTATACCATCAGACAATATAGCTTTGACAGTTAAGGATATAAAGGATATGTATATTCTAAACCATATTTCTGCATTTAATCCATTGCCTTTGTTCGTGGTTAGTGCCCTAAATGCGCTTTATTGAATAAATTGTTTAAGTGGATCGTCCGGATGAAACCTAATGAGTCCGGTGTATTTTCACGCAGCGGATTTGATAAAGGCAGCTGCTTTTCAGAACCATGGAAACAAACGCATTGTTGGTATAATATTGAGCGGGTTATTTAGTATTTATCAAAATATTAGATCTCTACGTTGGCAACAAAAATGAACCTACATGTACATTTACATGACTGGGGCCGATTGTTCTAGGATCGGGTAGCTTAGCGCACTGTTTATAGATGACTTTGCATTGATATGAATGTCATTGTGGCATAGTCCCTTCGCCAATATATAATTTTATCCTGGTTTGAACCACAGTCTGTTAAAATGAGACTATACTAGAGCAAAATAGCCGGTATGTAATCCGATTACTAGTATATCTCCCGGCAGTCTCCTTAAGTTCCGCTTTTCGGTAACGCATTTTAATCAGCTTAACTGGTGACTTGACTAGGACATAACTATATTGCTTAGAGTATTCAACTGTACCTCTGTGCACTAAATGTGTTTATCACGTTTTAATTTTGACATGCTTGTGGCATTTAATGTGTATGTAGTGATCATATTGTAAAGTTGACATCATGGCGTGAATAACTGACTCAATCCATAAACTACAAATACGTCCTTGGATGTGATAAAAACTGTCCCAGCAAGCATTTGAACGACATCTCGAACGGACACTAATACCGTATCCTCCGATACAAGAATCGCGTCGTTAAGAAGATTAAGGAATATAAAAGTCAGACACAAGTAATCAAAGCTTATCAATATGTTAGGATCTTCTGGTTGCATTATGTGCTACGATTCAAGCACCTTATGGTTTGCTTATATCTGCGCTACACTAAATTTTCTTTACAGTTAGACAAACTTTAACATGATACTGACCGAGTCGTTGATGAGACTAATCAGTTGCCAAAGAAACCCCGAACTTAGGCATGGTGAACCTATAATCAACAGATGTACAATTTTCTTTCGCGACAATAAAATATATTCAATATAGTGTTGGCAATAGTTATAATGGTTACCATACATAAGTCGAAGAACAAACAGTACCTTAGTCGTGTAAAATTGGTATGCATTTTCATTAACACACGGTAATATAATAATTTCACCAAGGTTTTCATAACGTTAAACATTACATTGCCTCTATATGGTTACATAGTTATATTCACAGGTTACAAACAAACGTAAAGTTTGAATAGAGGCATAGTATAAACTATTTGTGGTTCAATTTTAGCTTGCTGTAACGACGCGAGGGAAAGGTATTGTTGAGGTAGCCGGAATTGTGATTGGTTGTTTGGATTCGTTGGCGTATGCAGCCTCACGGGGCTATTCGCGCCATAGCTTTATTTTAAGAATAAGACCTCATCTTTACTTTCATTTCGGTCTGCAAAATAAATTTTGCAATTGCTACATAAATTTTGCTTCTATTCTTATCTTGATTTAACATTTAACGTGTCAAATACGTGTTAACGGGAAAATGGCCAGACAGGGGGCGATACATCAGCAGTTGTGGTGATGTCCGGTTAGGCATTTATGTTTAGCAAATACCCGAGGCCTACGTTCCAAGTTAAGTATTCTGGTACACAAGTTCAGTTTATTTGATAAATCAATTTTGCTGGTTATAGTCTTGTTTAGGTTAAAGTGTTTCGTTGAGGCTGTCTTTTTGTAAAGCCTATAGTTTATCAGTAATATGTTTACATTGTAAGTTTTGATGTTATTTTTAACTTGGCTTCTTCGAGTTTAAATTTAAAACTTAACAGCCCGAACCAAAAAAGCTGAACGACGTAAAGCAAGACTTGATAATCAATAATGGTGGAATATAGTAAATTCAATTTACTGATGGTGCCTCTAATGTATTGCGCCTTAAGGACAGGACAGATTTGCGATCGCACATTGTATGCTTTTATTTAAATAAATATCCTGCCTAGAACACCTAAGTCTTAATCTGACTTCTATCCGGACAATCTGGCTGTTGTTTCATGATTTACACCGTCACCTTTCTCCTTTTGCCAACTTTAAATTATTTAATTCAAACAGATGGCGTTAACGAGAGTGACGTTTCTGGTTTTTTTTTGCAATCCCTATAGCCTTTAATTTGTTGAGGGGCTAGACTTCTGGATACCACTAAAATATATAATTCTTCTTCTTCTTCACGCTTTTGGGTGGTCCCAAGACTGTGTGCTATTTTCAAACGCCTACAGCGGAGGGTTTGAAGGGGTTTCTCTGTTGCTCTCGACACTAAAAGGCAACATGTACATGTAATGTGTTTCTGATGTATTTGTGTTTTGTTATTGCCCTGTGCTTGTTTTGCTCCAGTGGTGTCTTCTTTCACCCCTTTGGCCTGGCCGTATTTCTTCACGGATTCATTTCATGGGGCTTCTTAACTTTCCACTTGAAAAACAAAACAAATTGTGTGAGATATATAACTGATGCACCAGAGGATACTCCGTCGATCTATAATTCTCTTTCAAGCATCTTTATGAAACGCTATTGTGTAGTTCCTAATATTATACTTTATAGTCTTACATGTAAAAAAAAATAAACTGCTTTATAAAAACATGGCCATAAAACCGTTTTGCAAAGAGGACATGCGTGTTGTTCATCAACTTTAACTACCACTGCTCCTGTTTTTCCTGGCATTATATTATATTATATTATATAATCTTTCCTCCATTGTTTTGTAGTCAGTAAGTTTTATCACTCTATAAGTTCAGTAAACTAATGTTTGATGTTGTTTACAATCCACAATAAAAGTTTTCTTCTAAGCTCAAATTCAAATAATTTAAGCTTTAAAATGTACCATGCCACAGTGTGGCATGGTACATTTTAAAGCTTAAATTAGAAATGTGTGGCAGCCACACATTTCTCTGCAATGTGTGTAACGTTACACTGCAATTCACTGCAATTCTTTTTCTGATACTTCTCTGCCATATGATGTATTGACACAAGGGAAGGCCTGCATTTGTCTCTTTTTAGTGGCCATTTATAACACATAGGTACAACAAACATTTAATCTTTAATTTAGTAATTAGTTATACTAACGTTGATTTGTGTTAATATCAAGAATCTCGTTATTTTCAAAACATTGAAGCTTTACATCTTTAAGTGAGATTACCATAGTAACAATAATTATTTTATTTTATATATGTGAAAGCTCTTTGATCTTGTTTAATTACCATTAATAAATATTGTCGATCGTTTCAGAAAACCATGAGTGATAAAAAAAAACACGGGCTAGAGAAGAACACCTTTTGTTACTTAAATTTCGTATGACGAAGTGTTTTTGTTTTTACAATATGTTCAGATGAAAGTTTACAGTTTAAAATGTTGCCTAACCTTATTAAAAGCGAAACTATGATATATTGTAAACGTATCTCAAACTTTAAATTGAGTGAATAAAGGTTAACTATCTAGATAGCAGACATAACCTTTCATACCGGTAGTGGGGCTCGAATGATTGTTCTGGAATCCCTAAAAAATAGCGATTCTGTCAATGGATGGTCATGTTTGGTCATTCGGAGAAAGGCCTTAAAATTCCTTTGGCAGATCCAGTAACATGTAAAAAAAAAAGTGTTGTATGCAGAGGCCAAATTTGTTTTAGGCAATTCGTCTTTGTGAAAAACTATTCAATGAAACTTTTTTCTTCAGATTTATATGTACAAGGCAAGTCGAATGAACATAAATTGCCTGAAAACTCGGCAACATTAAAGACAGCTCGTAACAGACGTTTGAGGCAACATGTAGACAGTCAACATTGCTGAACGATTTTTACACGCAACTACAAATGGAGAATAGATCACACGAAAAAAGTATAGATTTGGCGGAAATCGTCGGTGCTAAAACATTAAGAACTTCCCACCTCTCCGCCACTAAAATAGAAATAAATAAAAGGTGAAAAATGAAACGTAATAAATAAATGACAGAAAGTCATAGACCAACACAAGATACTGATACAGAACGAAACGTACAAAGCACCGGGAAGAAATTTAAAGGATAAAATCATACACACACATCAATAGAAGTATCACGCACACAGCTGCAATGAGATACTACGAGGAAAAGCAAAACAGTGTTAAGAAGTAGTCAACACAAAAATAGATAAACAAAATAAACCAGAACTGGCCAGAAAATTGGCGGCCCCAAAGAGCACTTAAAGACACAAAGGAGAGACAAAATGTCGCTAAAACTAATTTGTGAATTGTCACATACCCGTGTTGATACATGACATAATTGTTAATTCTACTGTAATAGTGTTTTGTTACTATGGACCACTGTATTTTTTTTATCCGATTGGTGACAGAGTATACAACGCCCATCACACTTATCTAAAACATAAACTACAATGGAAGCCATACTTTCAGAGATTTAACGATGAGCGAATTCCGCACGTTTCTCCTGAAATTGACTATTGAACTAATCTTAAATCTCCTGTTATCCCCACTAATTTATTTTGGAAATCTCCTAAATTTGACATATTTGCAAAGCAATGCAGTTAGCTTTATTTGTCCTGCGGGAATTATGTTGGTGAAAGTTTCGAATATTACTTGATTGCCTCTTGGGAGATGGTGCTAAATAATAAACCCGGTACTCTGGAGTGGTGTATATTTTAATGGACGATGAAATATTTACACGCAATTCATCCACAAGAATACAATACCATTACAACGTTAACCAATTATAATTGCCTCTGGTTCCTGGTAAAAGTAACCTGTGGCATACGTTTGCTGACCAGTATCATTGGGTCTAAAACAGGTAGTTTTATTTCAGGAACATAAGAAACTGAGGTTAGAGACGATATTCAAATATGATGGTTATGGGAATCTATTTTTTTTATTAAAGAAAGCATTACTCCAAATTGAGTAGCCACACTGATAAAATTCCCTCCTACGATACATTATTAAGTTTCTCACCAGCAGAAACTCTCGGCGTAATTGTATCTAATGGTATATACGATTAACGTTCCTGAGAGGTCTGTGGGAAACTAGAATGTATTGTCAACTAAATCTATTTAATAGTATTGTTCACAACAGCTCGTATAAAATAAATTTAAGTTGATGTTATTTCCATGTGTCGTTGTCTGGGTTTCTGACAAATATTGAAATAGACAGGGAATTCCAAAAACAGAGAAAAATAGCTTCTATTGCAATTTAGAAAGAAAATGCGATTGGCCATTGGTGTTAAGGCAATGTCGTCAAAACAACCACCGAGCCTAAGTTTATCAGATCAACACAAGACACATGTTTTATTGACAAAACAGATGTGATAACAAGCTATGTCACTGTAACGAAGTGCATACGTTGCACTTATAAAATTACAGGTTTTGTAAGCCGGCGGAAGAATCCTGTATTCAGCAATACAATTGCATACAATTTAACTCTGAAAACTAAGAGTGTATAAGAAAACAGCTATTTAAAAAAAACAACCACACGAAAACAAAAAGCAATACACACAGAAGACAATCTAAACCTGTCTCGCGTTTTCAACTTTATCGCTTTTACTTCTACAGAGATTAATCGCTATTGTAAGCAGAAGATCCCTTTGGCTTAGAACAGTATAGTTTGTTGCCGTCAGTTCTTCAAGAACACTACTTTTCCAACAGAGCATCTTTATATAACACTTCAGATAATGGTTGTGTCGATATTCACTCATTGGACGTACACCGCCATCATACAAGTGAAATACTATTACGAATGGCATTTACAATGAGGATTTAAAACTATATATACTTGTTTATACATTCAAAATATGTATCGCCTGGTGTTCGTCAAAATATATCATTGATTAATATGTGGGAATTCCCTACACGGCTTAAAACACTGTAGAGCAGCTGGCTCATAAAACAACATTACACCAGAGACAATCAATTCACAGTTGAAGAAGTATTACCATAAACCTGAACCGTGTCAAACAAATCATTTTAAAAAGACGAGAATGCTAAGCACGCAGCAAACCATGCAATATAGATCAATGATATACAGACGTCTTCGTCACATATTAGATAAACATCATTGGAATTATAAAGTACGAATACAAATTTATTTCAGGCCAATTTTATTAACTTGTATGCCAATTTCGTCTTATACTATTTCCTTCTCGTTCACACATGGCGTACGTGTTTGTGCTGAACTGACATGGTCCACTTGAAGCTCTTCTTAATTGGCAAACAAACGAGTCCATACAACATAAAACACTGACACACCTATTAACTAGATGTAGAAGTATGCAACTGTCATGTAGATAAACTTAGCGGCATTGGGGAACAAGCCCCCTGTTATAACGTATCATGTGACGTAACACAAGAAAATTCGAAAGAACGTTACTTTAAAAATGATGCATTATGGGAATCTTCTGCCGTTTCTCGATCATCATGTTGCTTACTAAACGAAACGCATTTACCTAGTGCAATATGTGCCCGTTAAAAAGACATTCTAATCCAATTTAGTTTGTATCTGCAATCTGATTGGCTGTTGGGTTTATTTTGTGACCGTAAAACCTCGGATTAACCGTCGCAAATTTCGCTACGTCACACTCACTTATTTTGTATTGATACGCGCTGTCAAATCGTACAGTTTGTAAACAAACATGACAGACTATGACTGTTCATTCAGCGGTGGCGAATCCGATAGGCCTAAACATTTTTTATGACAGTTGAGTTAACACTAAAATAAGACCTATTTGACATCGAATTAATTAGTATAGCTAATGTTATCAAGCAGCCCCGTGCAACTAGAATTCCTCGGCAAAACTTGAGGACAGATCGAACGCCTGGCAAGCAGCATGCAGGGTCCAAAAAGCCCAAATATTTGCAGGGTTAATTTATTTAAACATATATACTTATGTCAGGAACCAGAAGCTAAAAAAGGTATCTAGATAAATGATTCTAGTAATGTGAAACTAGTCTGGGCAGTGTTTCAGTTGACAACGTTAAAGCCGACGAGGAACGTCATCTCGTTCCTTACAAACGAATGAGTTCACATGACTCATGAATATTTAGTAGTTTGCTGCAAGATGATCGAGATTACAAACACCAACCAAAGCACAATCGGGAATTTTTTAATAATAAAATCATAAAACACATATTTGCTGTGATATAAGCAACTGATCCATGCCCATCTAAATCATTTGATACCACCACAGACGACATTGATTCGAATTGGATTAGAATGGGAATAACCATGCTGTATTTGGTGGTTTGCCGCCGTTAATTCTAGGTTTTACGGTCGCAAATTGAGTTCTACCGGCGACGCGTAATACAGCATGGTTATTCCCTAAATAAACTGGAACTAAATCGACAAATATTAGGCCAGTCGTTCGAACGAAATCAATTACCCAGAGTTCCTCACAATTGAAAGTACACGTGTCAGAAATGTGACGTCATCTTTCTTGCTGGTCTACAATTCCGTGGTTATTACTATGTTCCACTATTTTTCTACGACACGGTCATGTCTTCATGAGTAAATGTGTTTTAGTCTACAAGTATTGCTTCGTGAAATACTAACGGCGCTTCTTCATCCGACGAGGCTCGTTATTACATCCATTTGAGGATTAAATACACAGGACTATTTTACACTGGCAGAGGTTTGTTTTTACCAAATTCACTGGGTATACTCTCATTACGGCTGGAAAAGTAATTGTTATCAGTGCTCTCTCGAGACACAGTTCCAAACCATTCCATTGACGAGAACAGTAGTGTTACCACAATGTCTTATTATACATTGGAGTAGCCGAGCTCCCACCATTAGGGTGATCATGTTACCCCCGTATGAATACGCTATCTTGAAATAAATCTACAGTTACAGAAATAAAACTACTGGTATTCTTGTTTCGTTACAAATATAGTAATGAACATGTATTGTAATGGTTTCCCGTTATACTGTACTTTGCCTCTAATGCATCCGGTGTTGTTGGTAAAGGTTTTGTGTTGAGCTCTGTGGTTTCTTTGAGAATTCTGCCACGAAACTGTATTGATACAAAATTAAGTGATTTTGTTTATCGAATACGGTAAAATAAGGAATTTAGATGTAATCTTGCGAGAGTTGTTATAACGTTCGACCGTTTGTACTGTGGTCAACTGCATTTGAGCATATTGTTGTAATCCTAATGATCTCAATGGTTTAGGTATTCTTATTTCGAGAAACTGAACCTAGCGGGTTTCCATATAGCTGTTGTGTTAATGAACACTGGTAACAACTATTAGGGGCTTTACTGCTTTCACTAGCTTTTATTTGTGAAAAGCGCACGTTGTTGTCCACGTTACCTGGTAAACTGGTTCTGCATCTCCAGCGAAATGCAGACGGCACAGGAAAAATAATTATAGCACTATCTAGTATTTATATAAACAAATGCATAAAACATAACTTATAGCCATATACTCGTTCAAAAAGGTTGATTCCCCGGGGAAGGGTAACATAATGTATCGATCTAAAGTTATTTCGAGGAAACCAAAAAAGAGGATTCTGCTGCAGCATATTAACACGGGTGTTAACGTTGTCCATAAGCTTACTTATACACTTGCACACGAAACACGACGCTATGGCAGATTTTAACAATCGTATCAAAGAA
Source organism: Mopalia kennerleyi (assembly GCA_034783855.1). Classification (NCBI taxonomy): domain Eukaryota; kingdom Metazoa; phylum Mollusca; class Polyplacophora; order Chitonida; family Mopaliidae; genus Mopalia; species Mopalia kennerleyi. Next base: position 590 of record JAVFBX010258347.1, on the reverse strand, counting down.
TTATATTGCAGACGAAAAACCAATAATGAAACTAGAAAGCCTCACTTTAGATCAACAAGTCATGATGATTTGGTTCTCGTGTTTTCTGCGTTCAGTGTGGTTTATTGACAGGGATATGTCCATTCATTTTTGTAACATTGTTTACTTTTTAAAAATCAAAGGAAATACACGTAGCACACTGCTATGATTTTAGCCTGTAAACATCAAAGCAATATATAATGTACTGAATGTTAACATAATTCTGCCATGAAGAATAAAACGACTCAACAGTAATTTGGACCACAGTATGTTAAAGGCGAGCATACTGGAATAAGACATCCCGGATGTAATCCGATTTTATCTCTCGCTCGCCTCCTTAAGTTCTTCTAACGTAGCACAGTTTAATCAGCTTAAATAATTATTTGGGTCAAGCATTATAGTCATTCCTAGTCCGCTTCGACCCCCAAAAGTTCTCAAGTCATACAAATTCAGTGGTATGCATTCTTTCACGGTGAATGCGCCTACGAACTTGGATGGATTTAAACTTTAATCACAATAATTTTTGCACTTTGAGTACCGGTACATGTTTGTTGTTTTCTATAATTATTATA
>JAVFBX010258236.1:0-19046 GCA_034783855.1 Mopalia kennerleyi | reverse complement strand
TATAATCGGTTGATTTTAAAGAAACATTTATTCTTATCAAATAGAAATGTTATACAATCAGTTAACTAAACAAACTCGCAATCGTACATCCGCCAGTGGTTAAACTGAAACACATAGGCAAAATACCCATATCAAAGCCTTTAGGCTCTAGTTTAAGTTTGAAGTTAATATCTGAATTCGAGTGAGTACCACCTTTGATTGCGAATTAGATGAAATGAAATCCTAGCTGTTTCTTAACCAGAGGAAACTATTTTTCGTGTTTGAAATAAGTCTTTGAATTCGTTCTCAAGACGTAAAAATTGCCCAATTATGCAATGGTGGCCATTTTGTTTATGAAATTTGCTGATATCCATACCATTTCCTCACAATAAGGAGAGGACGCAACAGTACAAGTATTAATTTAATCGCTGGATTTGTTGTCAAATTATCATGCTTACGGAGTACAGGCATTCAAATTCTAATAAAATGCAATAACGCTCCTTTTGGTTTGAGGAATTTGCTGAAACGCAATCCCATTTTTCACCTTAGAAAGAAGAAGTTACATACCAAGCTTGAAGTTATTCGTCGAATTTGTTTTCAGGCTAGTCTGCTGTCAGACATTTGTGACGGACGGACGGACGCAACATTTTCGTCATTGAAAAGTCCAAGAGCAATAATCAGGTCTAACATATTTTTTTGCTAGGGATGTTGCTGTTACAAAGACAGGCTTTGGGCCAAATACAGTTAATTTTAAAAATATTATATCTACAGATTTTGAAGTGAATTCAAATCATACGTTTATTCTAAACCTAATGCATATCCCATTGGAGAGAAATTGAAATAAGTACTCGCACTTCGAATATCTGCTATATATTATAAATTGAAAATCGCTCGACAAGTTTTAAAGGTTTATATCTGGCAAAACTTTGCCAGTCTAGACCCATTGGGTGGTTGCAGGATTACGTGGCAAAATTTAATGCATAATCAATAGGCTTGACGAATTTCGACGAAGACGATTAGATCATGCAGGTATCATTTGCCGGGCGCTTCTCATCATGTTTCTGAGTCAACACTAAATACTACCTTGTCCAGCAAAATGAAATGGACCCTCAGCACGAAATGTCATAGACCACACTATTTTAAACATTTATTTTATTTTGATTTATTTCCATGGCATATTTGCTCTTTACAAGTATGATTGCGATCTAAACTGCAGGTAGCGAAGTAAGGTGACCATTATATGGATCAGCATTAAGAAACGTATCTCTTACATTTTTGAAACAATAAAATAGGTTGGTTACAGTGGCCGACATATTACTGTTAGTGTATGACCTTAAATTACAATTTCGTCAAAATCAATATGTGTACATGATGATCCTATTGACACCAAAGAAAAAAATATTTTCACACAGAAAATACTCTCCGTCCACCTGTGTGAAAATACTTGTATTTCAGTAGAACAGCTCATTACTGCTCTTCCACGATCGATGAGTAAATGTAGTTTGTAATATGAGTAAAATAGAAGACCAGTTCCACTTTATTGTTATATGTCCAGATTATGGAAATGTCAGAGAGGAGTATTTGCCACCAATGTTTTTAATCAACGGGAGCTGTCTTTAGATTCAAACAGTGAATTAATATAAAGAGTGTTTGCCACCAGTGTTTTTATCAAGAGAAGCTGTCCTTAGAGTAAGTATCAAACAGTGACTTAATATGACATTATCACATTACGGTTGTGTTAATTATGCTGTTACTGTCAGTACAACAATGAAATATAAGTGAAATGCCCTTGATCACGGTGCCAAACACCAAACAACCAATTTACCTTTGTTATCAGCGGACTTAATTTTTTTGGTTTAATCAAACAGCTTGTATAATAGGAAAGAAATCCCTCAACAGCAAATAAACAAAACAAAATGTCATTTAAAGAAACCACTATAAAAGAATCAAAGGAGCTGATTTACGTGTTTTTTAGTAAATCTATTATGCATTATTATCCAATATATCAACAGATGTTTGGACAACCAGCCGATGGATAACTCCATCGGTGAGATATTGAATTGTGGCCAATATTCTTCTCATGCAATAATTGTTCCAGGTAGCTCTCTTTTATTTCAATTTCAATTGAATATTATAAATTTTAAATTTAAATATTCTTAATTGGCTATCGAGATCGTAATTGTATAGTAAATTTAAAGGTAGCGACCGATCAAACACAATTTTCTCGCTTTAGTCGAACTACTTAATTTAGTTTTAAATGTTTACAGGTAATTTAAATTATAACTCACTTACATTATTATAATACAAAAATTCACTACTACTAAAGGTCCAAATTCAAATCTGTTAGATTTGAAGTTATTTGAGCATTTTGACTAAATTATAAAATTGTATATAGGAATCAGTTCACGGTGAAAATGAACCGTTGCTTTGTCAGTATAGTTGCACTGCTGGTTGAGATAGTTATAATTCAAGAAAAGAGAAGGTGAAATATTAAAGTGTTACAGAGATTATTTACTCCTAAACGGAAATTGTCGAGAAAGTCTGGTTGCTTTAAAAGCATTTTCAGTGATAGTTGTAACTTCAGTGGGAGCGTGCACTAGTTGACGTGAGTATCTTCATTTTTCTTACCTTGAACGATATCTATATTTTGTGATAAAAACTCGCCTCGATTAACAACATAATGTCAAATGTTTACATTCCGAATGAAAAAGTGTCATGCAAGTGTTAATTTCAAAACGTTGATTGTATGTTTCCGTTTGCCAATGTATTCCCATGAATTGGTATTTTGCTAAATTATTTAAGTACGTTTGAAACAAATGTTGTGAGTTATTTCGTTACATTTTATTTGTGAATAAATTAATAGACTGGTAGGTGTAATATACCACGCTGAAGGGCATTTCACTTATCTGATGATAATGTATTCCAACAATAATTAAACTAGAGAAAACATAAAATCTTAACTGTTTTGCTATTTTGGGAACGGATCTCCTCCGCTTTGGTAATTATGTCTCTCTCAAGCCCTAAGTATACACAGCCAACAAACTATTCTCGGTCAGTGGACACCGCTGCATTTGTAAAATTGGTATTTTCGTACAGACTGTCTTTTAAACATATTTCCTATGGTTAAAACAAAGACATTGACATTTGTTTAAAAATGCGAAATTTTAACAGAAGCTCAGTCTCCATAGAGGCCCTCAAAAGTTGGCAAGGGAGGTAATTTGGTATTTGAAAAACGGTCCGCTGACAACACGTCAGTCGTCACAATAGCGCTTTAAATGACGTCACACAAATTTACTCATTTTGACATTACTTAAAAGACAATACACCTCGGCCATTTTGATGTCTGCAATACTCCTATTTTGGCATTATAGGCTCTTCTTGATGAAAACAAATTTACTCAATTTATTGGTTTAACAATGATGTTTAAAATTTTTTCTCACAGGGGATACCATGTGGGCTGTTTTAACACTTGTTGTCGGTGTCTTGGGTAAGTGTGTAAGTAACAGTGGCTGGGGTATATTTTTTTGCGTAGAAAAAATGTAGATAAAAATTGTATGCGCCAATTACTTCTTTAAGTTAATAACAGTTAAGCTGACGTCATTATTTACTTGTATATGGTGTACATAGTTTCTGTCTGGCCCAAGTCTAAGGCACATTCTAAACGTTATTCGCGGACCTACCTCGAGATTTCACGTTGGAATCTCCACAGGTATTCCACCATACCAACGGAGATTCACGTTGGAATCTCCACTGGTATACCACCATACCAACGGAGATTCACCCTGGAATCTCCACTGGTATACCGCCATACCATCGGAGATTCACCCTGGCATCTCCACTGGTATACCACCAGAGGTTCCAGCGTGAAATCTCGAGGTAGGTCTGCGACGAACGTTTAGACTGATCCAGGGCTGTATGGGGAAGGCTCACAACACCATACTTTTATTGACTTTTATCGTCCCATTCGGCTAACCCTCGTGAAATTAACCCCCACGTTACTGCCGTATCATAACTTAGCACGGTCGTGATAGATGTAGGACTATGCAAAAAATATAGTACACTTTGCCCGCCGGTAGCATTTTCACCAGCGTAATGACACTATTCCTCACATTTAAAAAAACTTTGCGAATTTCACATGGTTTTAGGTGGCGTAAATCATTCCTGTGAAGGAGTGGCACACGCCGATAATCTTAAACAACACATATGGTTTTAGAATATGCAAATTTAGATCAGGGTCCAGTTGTTCAAAGCTCCGTTAGCCTAACAGCTAACAGCTAATTAGATGACGTTGCGTCACAAAGAAATGAACGTCACGTCATAATAGAAATTCATTGTCACGTAACGTCATCTAGCTGACCGTTGACTCAAACGAGCTGTAAACAACAGGCCCCAGGAGAACATTATTTCTCAATGGAAAGCACATAAAATGTGTGAAATATCTAAACAACAGATGCTGTGTTTATATGTTGACTTGGACAAAGGCATGTCATAATCGCGGTGATCATTTGGCGTCCGAAATGATGAACGAATGTACATTCGAGTCCCGATTGCAGAATTCACAGGGACGGCGAATATAGGATTTTAATTGGATGTAAACCCTGTGCGGACATTCCTTAAGAAACGAGCATACGTTTATCAGCGGTTATGAAGAAAGGATTTTTTATAGACGATGATACTTTCAATAACTTGTACAAATGTGAAAATCATCCCTAGAATGAGGGCTGTGTTTTGATGTGGTATCACGTGGAGGGTCTGTTACAAATCACTGGTCAAAGCTCAACGCTTTATACCCCAATAATGTTCAATACGGGAGTATTGGATTATGAAGTTACGACAACGGAGTGACGTCCCTTTGCTGATTAACGTAGCCGCTTTGCTGCAAGGCGGGATCAAAACCCAGCCAATGCACACATTTTAACATGTGAGGTACAGACAACACTGGAGATTAAGAGATAAGAGTTATTAAGCCTTATAAATTGCGTTCTCCCAAACGTTGTTAAATTATTTCTATAAAACTATTATGTTTTATAAGAACAGAAAACTAAAATTATTACAGGGAAATACATCACAATCGCAATGTTAAAGTATAGGCATGTTGCCGTACCCTTCCAAAAATTGGCAACTTCATTCTGAAAACGGACGTCAATATGTTGGCGTCACGCCATTGCTCGCAACTCTCCTATTGTCTTTTTGTCTAGTAAGCCAATTTCATACACTCCAAACTAAAACATATATTCCTCTTACTGCTCAGTATCAGACATCTTGCAGCTCTCGGTCTACTACACTGAGGTAATAATCGTCGGATTTTATTTCTTTGAACTATCAGACTGCAGGTGGATCTACTAGTAACGCATACTGTAAATATTGTTTGCTACATATTGATCTCATATCTTCTGGGTCATATACATGGTGTTACCGTATCACGAGAGGTCTGCATTTGACTGATAGCAATTCGATATTTAGATATATTTAGGGAATGGTCTTTGGTAGTTTACCTGGAGCATTAAATGATCCATCAACTTTAATCAATCAAAACTTCCGTGGCAGTTTGATTAATTTGTCGAAATATCTTTTATTATTTTGTTATATATATATATTTTATGTTATTATTTTTGTCAGCGTTCAGTGTGTCGAATGCCGCCGTGCCACACACAGAAGCATTCAAGACGCACTTGACTCAGTTGGACGCGTCTGCTAAGACATTGGAACAATGTCTCGTCAAAGTAGTCCACCCTCTGTCAGAGACGTCACGATTTGCTGGTGACGTCAAAACGCTCGATGACCTGATTGACAAGCTTGAGGGCCGGGTCAACAGTATCGTTGACATCATCAACGTCCTCATGCTCATTCCCTACGTGGGCGAAGCTGCTTCACCGGTGTTGATCCCTGTTTCTCTCGTACTAACTACCATCGACACTGGCGTGAGTTTACTTTCATTTCAGTCTATAAATACAAACTATACATACAGTTGCTAAAGGACATACGTATCACTAACCTATTAAAGCACGAATTTCATTTTCCGTAAGAAAATGACAATTCGATAATACTAGCTTAAGTCTCTTGAGACAGACATAATACTCAACATTGTTAGTTATTTGTAAACATTAAAATCGAATGGTAAACTTTGACAGTGCTTTTACAAAATTTATTGACAAAAAGCGTGCCACTTTTTTAGTATTTTTGCCCACCCTATACAGCTGTAGAGAGATATTTTGTGGTTTTATCCTCATAAAGTGACGCTTAATCATTAATGGTTATTCTTTAGTTTCTTGACAAATACATTTTATAGCTAAAGGCCTTGTCTTATGGCGACGACATGTCACAAGTGTAGTAAGCCTATATGTGTTGCAAATGTGTTTCAATCATTAAGCATTGGGCGTCTTGTGATATTTCATACGACAACATTTCAAACCGTCTAAACTTAAAAGCAGATTAAAATCTAAGACGTTTAATAAATAGGCTCGTTCACGCGTCCATTGTTTTGACAGGCTGTAAGTTGGCTCTTCAATCTGTTCGTTCACACGAGAATAAAACATTTTAGATAAAAATCTGCAACGTCACGGAAACGTCATATGTGTCAAGATGATGTCTGTCTTGTGCCTGTCAGTACACAAGTGTATTATGTTTAGCCGATTTTAATGTGGAAACGTGGAGGATTGGGAAGAAACTTACTACTGCCCTGGAACAGTCGGGGCTAACGGGAGAACATTAAGCCAAAATGTTTGCGACGTCCTTCATTGTATTGTGTCTTGTCATTGTCCTGTATTATATTCGTGTGATGCCCGTGATGTTGAGAGTGGTTTCCTTAACGTATTGGGCTGGCAAGCCTTCATATAAGCGAAGTGACCGTAAATACGGCGTTCATGCCCAATCGAAGAAACAAACGAATACGACTAATGTGCAGAGGTGCGTTAACACAGGCAATGCAAAACCGCCCCAACTGTGCCATAGAGTCGGTTGAAATGATGCATTTCGTGTCGTCATTGACTTTGTTTTGACTTTTTAATTAAAGAAGTCAGCACAATCTCAGTGGAAGAACGCATTTATTTCCATTATGAATTAGAACCATTAAGTAGTTATTAAGTAACAAAATTATATTTTACAATACTTTCAGCTTCAGACAGTTACGGAGGAAATTACTCACATAGTTGAGACGATTCGAACTTGGTTATCTCCCCTTAAAACGATTCAAAATGACGTCAACATTCTCAATTCTAAAATCAACAAAGTGTTAGCTGTGATCGAAAAAGGTACGTGTGGGTTTGGGGAATGTGCTAAGGGTTATGTTACTGATATAACGGGTGTGCAAGTTCCTAACTGTAAAAGCCTCAAAATTAAATATATTTCATTGATTTTACCATAGTGAGCAAATTACACATACACTATATTTGACTTTTTCATTCAGCATTGGATCTTTTCATATTAGTGCGTGCATTTGTTTTCTGGATTTTATTTTTTATATATTAAATATAGTGTATGTAGTGCGTTCTAACATGTATATATTAGATGGAATGTTATGTAAAAACAGCAGCTGCCAATTTGTTTATCAGAAATATGTCAGGCATATGTGACATAAGGGCACGGGGAGATAAGAAATACACTTAGGCCTACTAAGCAAGAATTTAGTTTTGCATGCCTTTAATAAGTAAAAAAAATAAATGACGGGAATAATGGTTGATTCCACGTTAAACTCTGGGTATTTTATATTTATGAACTCTAGATTTAGGTGAATACAATTAAAAAGATAATAGACTTTGACTATTTGACCTAATTTACATTTCTGTGCAAAAAATGGATATCGTGTGTCTGACTTTGAGCATTTTAATTGAATTTTAAGTTGATACAGTCTGTATTACTTTCAATTTTATATCAATTTGTCACTGTTTCACCATTGTCGCGTAACAAAATTTAATTTCGATATTATATATCGAATCCCTATAGAGACGAGCAGAATTTTATTTCTTTCTTCGTTGTTGCATGACCTCAACTGGTTTTCATACCTACACGATACGAATCGGGAAACAATTGCTTACTTATTTTCATTTCAGCGAGAACAGAAACCGAGAAAATTGAGACATGCGTAGAAAAACTCCCCGCAGGAACTGTACGAACTCAAGCAGAATCCGGCATTGAGCACGTGACCTCAACTATCGATCACGTGCCTGTGGCCTTGAACTCATCCGTAAGTCAAGTGAGTCATGGATGCACAACGCTTGACAATTTCCTTGAAAAACTCCACCTTGTACGAAGGAGGCGAAGTCTCCCATCACTCAGCAAAGCTATCAGTGAGTATTTAATAATCTACTTGTCTTCGCCATGACTAACTAAGTGTTTCATCTTGAAATGAAATTTCTTGGAAAATTACATTGCCAAGGTCAGATGATGCATGTTATACCATGAAACTGTTCCATCTTGAGGTGAAATGCTTTTGCAAATTAACAGAGGATAGATCGAACAGAAGTTTATTTGATGTGCCTTCCAGAAAAATGCAATATGATTCACAACCAATCTTAGCTCACTACAGCCATTAACATACATTTTTCCACCGAAACCCACCTAACGGTCTATGCTGACATTAGAATGTATAGATGATTATTACGACACGTACTTTTAGTCTCCACTATTATATCTTAATAACTTATGAGCTGCTTTGTCCATAATATTTATCACGAATACTTACTTAATTTCTTATTCGTGTAACTGACTCTGCTTTATTAATGAATCAATTAACTTAGTGTTTTGGACTGTTCATAAACTGGTAACATGTGGTAAAACAATATGAGCTCAAACAAAATTGTTGTTGAACATGAAAGTCACTAATCGAACTTTTAAAAAATGAGGCATCTTTTACTACATCGCATTGTGATCTTTTCAATGGTGCAATTTTATAATTTCTGATGTGAATAGTTTTCTAGAAATACGCCATTAAAGTTTGCGACTTGAATATATGATCATGGGAAAACTAAATTATAGGCTCCAATGTAACAGTTTGTAATTAGAATTTATTTTGTTCGTTTGTTTGTTTGTTTGTTTGTTTATTCACCAATCAAGAATATTAACATAAATATAATAGTATTACAGTTTAAATTAGTACATACGAAAACAAATTGGTGTAAAGACAAACTGCATGTAAATATATAGTAAATAGTGGCTGTATGTCAACACATGTGTACCGAATGCATATAGAAACATGCATATACATACATAAATGCATACTTTAGATATGTAAATTCACACTCGGTTAAATTCAATATTGTGGAATTATTTTATGTAAAGCTGTTATGTAAATATGATTGATTTTTCGCAACAAAGTTCACATTCAGCTTTGTTCCGTGAGCAGCAGTGTTATCATTATGCTGTTATATTTTAGTCAATTTTAGCCACCCCGCTTCTTGAAGGTCGAGCTAGTTTCTTTATAAGTGTAGAATTTCCTTGAATTGTGGTGTTCTACAACCACGCTAACTAGAGCTCTTTTGGGATGTATGATTGACCAGTATGCTTTTGTGGTCTTCCACAGCCAAGTCCACTGGAACGTATGATTGATATCAATAATACTACTTTGTGGGCTGATTTGTTCCTAACCCATACCAATTGTCTTGTTTGTTAAATATTTATCACTATGTTATACACCATGTAAATGGTTATTGCCTTCTCTCGAAATGCCTGTAGGTGACCCTGAACACAACTTGAGATTAAAGTCTATTTATTAACTTGTCTCTGTTAGTTTTCCTAGAACTGGAGAGGATTCGTCGATTTTAATAAATCAACATCACTGTGCCAGTGTGATTTCTTTTTAGAAATATAATTGACAACTATATAATCAGGAGTGATATTCCTTCCCGCCCCCTAACCGATAAGGTCGTCACAACATGTCATTCTCGGACCTCGTACTGCGGTGTCACGACGGCGTCGATTGCACATGTGTCGACGTGGCAGATGCGCATGTGCCGCGACGTCATATGTGCCGTCAACGACGTACTGCGGTGTGTCGCCGCCGCTATGCGATGTGGTGGTGACAGACGAGGACGCTCATCCGGGAATGACATTCTGTGACGGCCATGTTGGTTAGGGTGCGTGAAGGGAAATAACCCCTGATGCAACGGCCTTCAATTATCATTTTGTCAACATTGCGGACCAGTATCACAATTCACCAAATGTTTCGGAATGTACATTTGAAAATCTTCGTATATTTATCAATAATAGGCTGGCGGAATCGGAACAGTTTTCTCTATGACCAATAAGCGAACAATTTGTTCTTGCCCAATTGAAATGTCTTAAAATAACGGGGTCTATTGGAGTTGATGGGTTGCACCCAAAATATTTAAAACTGTGTGCCCCTCATATAGCTAATAGCCTGACATTTATTTTCAACAAGTGTATTACTCTTGGGACATTTCCCGATTTATGGAAGGTTGCTAAAGTCCTACCTCTATTTAAGAAAGGTAGCACTGATGATTTAAACAATTATAGACCAATAAGCATCCTTCCAGTTATCTCAAAGATTATTGAACGCCACATACATATAGAGTTGTCTATTTTCCTAGAAAACAACTCACTCCTTCATCGTAACCAGTCTGGCTTTCGAAAATCTCACTCATGTCAATCTGCTTTAACCAGTCTCCTAGAGTCTTGGACTAAATCCATTGATAAAGGTAATCTGATAGGAACTATTTTCGTTGATCTTCGTAAAGCATTTGACCTTGTTCATCACCAGACGTTAATTAATAAACTTGAACTTTATCATTGTGACAACTTTTTCATATCTTTCATGAAAAGTTACTTAGCAAATCGTCAACAAATTGTAACTTTCAAAGGTCAACTTTCGGAAAAAATGCCCGTGAGCAGAGGCGTTCCACAGGGCTCTATATTAGGCCCGCTCCTTTTTCTACTTTATGTAAATGACCTTCCCCTTTATATTGAGCACGGTGAAACTACTTTATTTGCCGATGACTCTACCTTTTCGTGTATGGATACAACTGTAACTAATTTGAATGAAAAATTAAATTTGTCTGCCTCCAATATTTCCCAGTGGTGTAACGACAACAATATGATTGTCAACACAGATAAAACCACATGCATGCTCGTGACCACTAGACAAAAACGTGTCCATTTATCTACTCACACTCTCTCAATTAATTTCTGTGATAAACCATTAAAATGTGTCAGTAATCAAAAAATGCTTGGTGTGAGACTCGCTGACAACCTAGACTGGTCAGGTCACATAGACACTATCTGTAAGAAAATCTCATCCAAACTATTTCTGCTTAGAAATATTAAACCGTACCTACCTTACGATGCTAGGGTAAAAAATTTTAACTGTTATGTTTTGCCCCACATCGACTATTGCATCACCATATGGGGTAATACCACGGAGTCTAACTCCAAACGCATGGAGCGGCTGCAAAAGCGAGCTGCGCGTCTTATTCTAGACTGTGATATGTTGACACCCTTTTAAAATTGAAGTGGCTGCCTTTTAAATACCGTGTAATGTATTGTGAATGTGTTTTTGTATACAAATGTTTGAACAATCTTTGTCCCCAATACCCGCGTCAGCTATTTGAACAGAGGCTATCAAGAACGACTCGTTCGACTGCTAAATGTCAACTAATAGTTCCATTTTCAAGGGCAACATTACGTAAGACTATATTCAGTGTTCATGGAGCAAATCTATGGAATTTATAGCCACTGAATATTAGACAAATTTCTAGTCTACGGTCTTTCAAACCTCTATGTGCTAAACACTTTTTGTCCACCACTACTATAGTAGGGGGGGATTTAGAAATGCTACTCGGTGTCCGTACGTCCATCCATCCATCGCAAATGCTTGTGAACACTCTAGCTGAAAACAAATTCACCGATTATATTCAAACTTGGTATTTAGCTTCCTCCTGTTAAGACAACGGATGGTATTGCAAATCACCAAATTCCGTTAACGAAATTGCCATTATTGCATAATTTAAGCATATTCATGTCTAGGTGTTGTGAACACGATAAGTAGAGAATAAATTCACGGATAGACATCAAACTTGGTATGCAACTTCCTCCTGTTGACGACAGAGGGGATTGTATTTCACTAAATTCCATAAAACAAAATGGCTGTTATAACATAATTTTAGAAAAAATTCATACCTGTATGTGTTGAATACAATAATTAGGAAATATTTTCACAGATTAACTTCAAACTTGGTACGTTGCTTGCTCATGTTAAGACGATGGATGGTATTGCATTTCACCAAATTCCGTAAAACAAAATGGCTGTTATTATATAATTTTAGAATATGTATGCCTGTATGTGTTAATTGTGAACACAATAAATAGAGAAAGAATTCATGAATTAACTTTGAATATAGCTTCCTGCCTTTGAGACAATGGATCAACACAACATGGCCACCAATGCTTTACTTTACATTATTCATATCTGCATATGTTGTGAAAACAGTAACAAATTCAAAGATTAACTTGAAACTTGAAATATGGTCTCCTCCTATTAAGACAACAGATGGGAATTAAAGGGAAAGACAACTGTTTTTCGACCTAAACTTATTATTTTATTGTATATTTTCGAAGCCAACCATCTGTATTGCACTTGCATTCGAATGAGCATAGCCGTTTATTATTTGATTTAAAGAGCGGAGCTGACGTCGTTCTTCCAAACCACGGTAGTTATATCATCTAGTCGTGGCTGTTCCTCACTAGTGGCCGATCGTGTTTTCGAACAATGACGTCAGTCCTGCCTGTTAAATGAACTAATTAACAGCTATGCTTACTCAAATGCGAGTGCAATACTGATGTTTGTCTTTAAAAATATACAATAAAAATAATAAGTTTAGGTCGCTAAACAGTTGTCTTTCCCTTTATATCAAATTCCGTAAAACAAAATGGCCACCATTGCTTAATTTTACAATCATCATATCTGTATAAGTTGTGAACACAATAAGTTTACTGATTTATGGAAAATCGTAGGCTATTGGGTTTAGAAAAATCATAGTTTGGATGTATACGTAATTGCTCATAAATCATGGGCTTTCGGCTCTTTTTTTATGGTATCTCCTTTCTATAATGTGAATTATTTCGCACGTATTATTTCCTTATGTATATACGTTCATACGCCTTCATCTCTCATCTTTTGCTTTACATCAGTTGAACCCATTCTAGACTCCGTCTTGTTTGTTTCGACATATAATCCCCATGATTCAGTGCGCAGCGGCATTTCGGAATAGCTGAAAGGTCAAACCAGGTCATGTTGACTAGCTTGAGTAGTATAGTGAGCAGCTATTGCATATTAAGGAAGGTTTATGCGTTATCTAGTACTAATTATTTTGTTCTTTATTTGAAGTGCGCGAAGGGCTGTCCGTAATTATGTACGACGGTGCTGTAAGTTTTTCAGAACTATAAAGCTCTTTAGTGCATGATAAGTAAGGGCTATGCGTTACTTAGTACTAGGGAGCGGGTGAGAGCAGCGCCCTCTACGTGGCGTCACAAGTTGAGCGTTATGGCGTCGTCAGTGTCGCTGCATGACAAGTGTGTTGTCGGCTTGTTCATTAACTTTGGCGGTTACATTGCGTACATGTGTCAATGGCTGAGTTTGGTTCCTTATAGTATATGATAAGTAAGGGCTGGACGTTATTCAGTACTAAGGAGCGGCTGGTTAGCACCGCATTACATGATAAATAAGAGTTATGCGTTATGAAGTACTAAGGAGCGGATAGGAGCAGCGCTCTCCACGTGAAGTCATATGTTGTAGTGTTGGTCGTGGTTCTGGGAGTTGACTCCGTCGCCTGGACAAAGGATTTTGATTGATTGATTTCAGAAGGATGGAGCATACAGTTCTCAAACTGAGTACTATTCGCTCCAGAAGCTACACAGCTTAAAAAACACACAAAAAACACAAAGAAACACACACACACAACACATACCAATATAACAGTCACGGTACATAATATGTCAAAAGTTATAGCAGAAGGCTAAGACCAGTTAAAATTACCCAATGCAACTAAAAGGGAATCTGAAAAGACAACAATATTAGCAGGTTTTACATCCGATATCTCATGCAAAGACAGAAGGATAGCTGTTAATTCGGCGTTAAAAATGATCTGCAATTTTACTCTGTAATATTTCCATTTTACGGTTGCTATCAGAAATAAAAATACTTAGGCCTAAGTGCCTGTACACGGCTATCTTTAATTCCTTAGAAAGTAATATTATAACTCCGAGAACGTACATTCGGGTCAAAACCTTGTATTCACAAATAAAAAAAAGCGGGCGATTAAAGGAAGAGCAGGTGATCGGGGCTCTTTTGGTGTCTCAAACCGCTGTTAAGGCAGTTTTTTACTCACCCCCTTGTCAACGATGAAAATCCGTCGAAGATATGTTAATGCTTGTATAGTTTTCTTCAAAATTCAAATAAATTAATATTTCGATTATTTTTATCTGCAAAACCTGAAAAATGAAGTAATTAAAGTATATTTTAATATTTTTGGGGGGGCGTGAGTGAATTCAATTATACTTGTTTTCCACCGAACTGACATTCAATATTAATAGAGGTGAAGTTAATGCTCCTTCTTATATACTCACATTCCGTAGAGCCAATATTTTAAATATTCATATGTTTTTGTGGACATTTGAGACAACCCAAAAAAACATGAAGGAGAGAGACTCTCACGAGCTATTTATCTATGTACATGAGCATTGACAGCCTTCATACTGCCATAAATATGTACAAAATTAAACAACAATGCAGAGTAATTGTATATACTAACATATTTTTACGTTTCATTATATCATACTGCCATAAATATGTACAAAATTAAACAACACTGCAGAGTCATTGTATATACTAACATATTTTTACGTTTCATTATATCATACTGGCATAAATATGTACAAAATTAAACAACAAGAGTAATTGTATATACTAAATTACTTTTACTTTCCTTTATATCATACTGAAAATGAAAGAATAGTACAGAGTAAAAGATTAAACAAAACAACTTAAAGATTGAAAGTAAGGTTATTATGGAACTATAGCTACTTGTGTCCGTGCCACATTACTGTTATTTACTACATACAAAATCATTCAAATTAGCCGTGATTTACACGCTGAACGTTTTCGTAAATACAAGTAATTTTGTCTTTAAATTTTCTCTTTTTCTACCCAATTTTAATATAGTGTTATCGTGTATATAAACTTAAAATATACAATGTTATTTTAAGCTTTATTTATACATTATTATTTCTATTAGACATGCTTTATTATTTTATTATACTATTAGCAATTCATGGTTAAAAAAGTATTTATTGTTAATTTATGGTTAAATTTATGGTTATTGTTAATTTATGGTTAAATCTTTAAATATCTTAAGATCTAAACACAAATGATTGTACAAAATATAGGATTTTATTGACAGAACGTGAAATCTATACAAGGGAAGCGGCGCTAGAACCACAATTACAACAACAACAACAACAACACTATAACCTGCACAAGTTCGATTGAAATTTGTAATTTTATGTCAGAAATATCAATACAGTAAACTTGTCCTCATCTGTCTGTTATTATCGAACTCCTCGTCTGTAAATGCTTAATCGTCGATAGAATTTCCATCCAACGCAACAGACGTCAGATTACGGTTAAACTCGTCCTCGTCTGTAAATGTTTAATCGTCGATAGAATCTCCATCCTACGCAACAGACGTCAGATTACGGTTAAACTTAAGATATGGCACAACAACAACACCTTTCTGTGTTCCAGTCGGCTTCCTTTAGATCAGTGGCTTGAGCCGCAAAACCAATATTACTGCCTGGAAAAAAATCACCCAACAGTCTTCCGTCCGTTGCTATTGGTATGTCAGATGGACTGGTACTTGGCCTTGACAGTACATTTGGCTGCGCTGTTTTGGGGTATGTTTCACTTGAAGCTCTGGCGTTACTGCTACTAGTAGACAAGGCTGGACGCCCTTTTGTGTCGGCATTACAAAAGTCTCTAGTTTCGATTACGGCAGGTCCGCGGGTGGTGTTGTTAGCAGAATAACGTGATACCTTGCTTGCTACAGCACTCATTGAATCTCTAGTTTCCTTTATCGCAGCGCTTAAGTCACTGTTGTTTGCAGAAACAGGTGAACGCCCGCTCGTATCTGTGGCCGAAGAGACTCTTATATCGATAGCGGACTGTCTGGCGGTGGTGTTGTTAGGGGGACAAGTAGAAATTTTTCTTGCCTCAGGATGTCTGACGTTATTTTTGTTAGCATGTTCACCTATTTCTCTTTTTATATCGTTGAAAGGCCGGAGAATTCGGATACTGTTATTGTTAGCTGATGAAATTAAATTATGATCACCAGCTCCAGCGTCTAAACCAACATTTCTGCCTTCATAAATATCAGCCCACGGCCGTCCGTCCGTTCCTATTTGTTTGGCATACTGACTGGCACTTGCCCTTGACGGTTCATTTGTCTGCACTGATGTTGAGTATGCATCATCACCCAAAGAGTCCCTGGAAGCTCTGGAGTTACTGCTGCTAGCAGACAAGGCTGCACGCCCTCTTGTGCCGGCATTCCAAGAGTCCCTAGTTTCAATTAAGGGAGGTCTGCTGGCGGTGCTCTTTGCAGAAAAACTTGAAACACTTTTTGCTTCAGCATGCAAAGCATCTCTAGTTTCCTTGATTGCAGCTCTTACGTCACTGTTGTTTAATGAAACGGTTGAACACCCGCTCGTATCCGAATCCGAGGAGTCTCCAGTATCGAATGCGGCCGCTCTACAGGTGGAAATATTTCTTGTCTTAGCACGTCTGACGTTATTTGTGTCAGCAAGTAAACCTAATTCCCTTCTCATATCGTCCAAATACGAGACATTTCGATTACTGTTATGGGGAGCAGATGGAATTATTTTAGCCCTATCTCCTGAGCTCCGATGCTCCCCGGTTTTCTTGATGGCAGCCTCTGAATTGTAATTGTGAATGGACACAGCGATATTAGGAGCAGTACCACCTGAAGGGATGTATTTCCTAGACTGTGGTAAATCCGAAGACCTCGAATACGGAGTTGGTTTCTTGGGTGCTTCAGGGAAATACTTGTCTGACGCATTATTAACCGTTTTGTGATTTTCCTTATTTCTATTTTTCTCCTTGGCTAGAGTTCCAGCCGGTTTAGAATGCCACTTTCCTCCTGGACCTCCACCTCGTATGCGAATAGTCTTGCCAAACGTATTCGTAGTCATTTTTTCTAAATCTTCATTTGTTGGAGGTACAATTCTTACGACAATTTCTGCGCACCCTCCAAGTCGTTCAAACTCTCTAAAGACCCACAACCGCCGGTTATCTAAGCTCCACCAAAGGTGATCACGTTTGAACACTCTGATCCTATTGATCCTGTGTATATGACAGGTACCATTGCAGAGCTCGTCCAAGGTTTCACCGATAAGCCTCTCATCGACAAACGAATTTTTTATGGACGACTGCGTCCATAGTATATCAGATGGCCTTATTTTGGATGTATTGGGCTTCATAATTCTAAAATAAACAAACAAATTAGTTAATTAGTTTCAACGTAATTATGGAATTTCCAGTCACTACGTCACGACAGCAAAGTGACATCATGCGCAACAAAATGTCCTTAGGTAAGACAGTAGCCGTCGTTGCGAACGCTTTAACATTACGTGTATAGGTTTACGGAAAAAATCCAATTCTTGTTTTTCAAACAAACAATATCCCAAGCCAAAGAAAACGGTATTGGTAAAGGGTTAAATAGAGGGTCTCAAACAAGTGACCCAAAGATATCAAATTATGAAACCCAGGTAGTTTTTATCATTTATTCCGGTCCTCGGAGGCTCGGAATAAAGGACAATTACTACCCTATTTTCATAAATGTGATATCTGGGTCACGAATTTGAGATTCAATTTATCCCATAGTCATTTTTGTAGTAATTGTAATAAAAAATCAATACATTTCTTCGCTTCGCTGGTGGGGGTGGTAGTGGGGAGGGCGGGGGTGTCTAGTATGGCGCATTGGTACATACATAGTTGATGCCGTGTTCATACAGCGTCTTAAGCATTTCTTTAGGTTAAGAAAAAAATTTCAAACAATATTTTAGGTTCATTAAGATCATTTTCTTACATTTGTATGATTTTAAAAGAAAGATTATAAGAGATATTAATAAAATGTCAACTTAATTATTTCACATTTAACTTTTTTCATGATCAAATGGCAGCCTGAAATTTGGCTAAATATTTCTTAACTTTAATAAATACTTCAGCAGCTTTATCAATACGGGCCGATAATTATACAATTTTGGGATAACCACTTGTTTTGTGATAAAGCACAATGTTTAGATACATATGCCTGTATCGTCATCAGGTATAAATTGACTAAAAAGAGGAGAAAGGGTAAGCTATATACCAGTATAAAGACGTTTCATAAAGAAGGTCAAATGAGCTCGTGCACAATGTGGACCATAACCAGGGATAAGATTACTCGCGTACATAACAATAGTATGGTAAGCCTAAGCGAAACAGTCCAATAGTTACAAATATAGGGTTGAGGACATTAGCAATCTGTAAAATACAGGCCCTGATGTGCATGTCTGAAGTACTATGCAATATATAGGTCAACCAAAGACTTACAGCAGAGAACATCATCCATGGAGCCTTGGAGTCTCCCATTACGTTATATATAGGTCAGGGCTCCCCTAAAAGTTGGACATGTTCACAACGCATTTTTATTAACGAAAGAGCGCAGCTAATGTTTTTTCAAATATTCAGCGATTCTTGGAAAGATTTATACCGAAGTCAACAAATTAATAAACACCGCTTCTGTCTGCACAGTATAATTAGGATTCCGACTATTGTTACCGTTCTGTTTATTATTATTATTCCACCGATTTTTGAACTCGCGAATCTCTGTAACCGCGACAGCTACGGTTTTGAACTTTTGTGTACATTCGCGTTACTACGGCTTACAGGTTTTAATGGTTCAGATTTTTTCTAGATGACCTAGTTACGTCGTGACGTCACATAAGAAAAATATGTAAAATATTGTATAATATACTGAATTTATCGCCTAGAGTTAAGCAACTAG